>JXSR01S052491.1:18293-32041 GCA_000969725.1 Ophiothrix spiculata
TTTTACCAATTTCAATACAAAATCTATATATGTCCTGATCTGCCCATTTAAGTACATCATTTACTCTTCACAGAGAGAAAATATTCTACCTACCTCTAAACAATATGACACTTTCAATGAATAAAGTGTGCGTGCTAATCAGCGTTTGAGTTACATGCTATTTTTGAACATTTAAAACTGAATAAAACTCCAGACAATGCTAGACTTTCGCTTTATAGCATGCCGTAATTTTAACCATACGTACGTCTTCTTGAGTCAAGTTTTTTCTTCGTATAGCAATCACATATTTTTGAATGTAATAAATTGAAATATATGTAGATAGTGTTCGTTAATTAACAGGTTATTGCCGCCTGTGTAATTACATACCCGTCTGCGTCTATCAAAGAAACCAAACGCGCCTTGTTGCAATGGTAGCATAGTCTGAAATTACTCGGCAATTGAATATTGTAACAAGTTGCTTATTTGTTAAGTGAAGTTAAAAAGTGCAATATTAGAATGTTGCTATTTATATAATTGGTTTTAGAATTTCCTTACTTGTGACGGTGACAAGCGATAACGTTGTCGAATAGAAGATGACCAACTGTCATGATGCTTAAATTTGTAGGTATTGCAATAAAGCACCAATTGCAATGTAATAAGCGTTTGTTTGAGAAAGGTTAGAACCTTAGTTCATTATGTTAAAACATATAACCATTGCTAGAGTAGGTAGTTAGAAGGAAGTTTTAAAAAACTCTCAACATTCAGCCCATGCTTATAGTTGTCATATCAGTACTCTGATTATATTCTTATTGTGTAATTAATAGGTACTCATTCAAATCGAATAGAACCGAATCCAATGTACATGAATTAAATCAAACAGAATAATTATAAATTGAACAAATCAGTTGATGTTGTTGTTTTTTGACACGATTTTTTTTACTAAATGTTTATAGGATGCTTAACATTTTAACGTGTACAATATTTATGATATCGATATAGTTTGGTGGCTTACACGAATTTCACGAAATTAACTACAGAATTGCCCACATTAATTAAGCGCAAATACCTGAACTCAGTCTGAAAAAGTTTTGTATACTATGATTGAGCAATATGGTAGAGCATAAATACCATAAGCGTTTTTAACATGATAACAGATTAGAACTGAACTATAAATATCATCAAACATGCATGTTTTAATTAGAAATATTTTAGTGATCAATAATGGTAATATTTGGTTACTACCTTTATAATAAACTCATTTAAAAGTGACATAAGAGGTTAAATATAGTTGTTTTCATACCACAAGTAAAAAACGATATGTTTTATTTTTTTTTTATTTAAGGGAAGTAATCTATTGCATTTACAGCTCACTGTATGTATTTAAACACGTCATCTGCTTTGGGGAACGTAACATATTCCATTTTTTTTCTACATCTCGTCCCCTTATGTCCTTCTGAATTATTTACGCACGAGTTAATACAGGGTGTCCCAGAAAAAACCTTACAATCTTTGCGTGCAATTTTTTTGGGTTTAACGGATAGTCAGATATTATGTAAAGGCTGCATTGTATGGCCCATGAATTGAACTTTCAGATACCGTTGGTTTTATTTCATTCTGTAGTAGTATACAACAAAAGTTATGCTTTCTGGAATATTTGGGTGGATTTTTGTCTGGTCCAATTTCATGATTATTGGCCATAAAGTAGGGGTGTTTCTGAATGGAATAAAAATGGGTGACCTTGGAAAATGTATCATATCTGTCTTATTTTTACATCAAAGTTGTTCATTTTTTTCATGGAGCACGTAAGTAATAAATGCGTAAACATTGTTACGGTTAATGCATACAGTTAAAGATGCATTGTCTTGATATCAAAGTGAGCACACAGTTAGTTCACTTACGGGACATTTTCAGTATACCCTGTACAACTGAGGAACTTTCAATCCATACGTAATTACACATTTCTAGAGGTTTGCTTTATATGCGGAACACCATGGTAAGTCAATTTGGTATAAAATATGTATTTTTGACCCAAACTGCCAAAACGTAAAAACGTGGTTTTTTCCGATTTTTTTTTCCGGAAAAGCTGAGTAAATTTTAACTGATATTCTCAGCAATTTCAAATATTGGAATCAAAGAACCTACACATCCTCCCCCCTCCCCCCAAAAAACCCCCATTAATCGTTAATTTGATATGATGTCATTGTTATTACTGCTATTCCAAAGGTTGTTTCAGAATGCTTCTCACCAAGAAGTGACCGTACTTTCTAACAGCCGATAAGATAAAAGAGATTTTCTCACTTCCTTGTCACCATTAATGGTTGGGGACGTGACTTTCTTGGCAGAAGCCGGATTTTGATCAAACATTCGCTACATAAAACGACTTTCTAAAAAAGCTCTTGCAATTTTCGTTTCACTTGAACTGTTTTTGAGGAATCTTTTTATTTGTCAGTATGTCTGTTTCTTGCTGGTACTTAATCTTAATAATATTGTTAAATGACGACTTACAAATGGTCACGCATTTTCTAGACAAGTATTATACGTGATTAACTTAGTTGACAGAACACGTTATATAAGAAAAAGATTTTGTAAGATAAACAATTTTAAATTTGTAATTAATCTTCATGTTTACATTCATTTACAGCCAAATAATATTGCCCGCCAATTAAAATCCATCTCTTTATTCATAAGAGGCATACATATAGTTTAAATGTATTTCAACAACTCATTGTATCTTCTTATACGGGAGCGAGCCGTAACGGTTGTTGATTCGTGATGAATCCACAGTTCACACATACTTGCGTAATTTCCGAGGTTTTGATTAGTCGAGAGCCGTCACGTGGCCATGCATGAACAGCGTTGATTCATAAGCGGCATAACAAATGTTATAATTGCGCGACACTCCGCGTCGCCATGTGCACAACGGCGCGTCGGCTGTGAATGCGTGATGTAGCGCGTGCGATTGATAACTTTAAGACAGATAAACAAGCTATGGGCGCTATTAAATAATTTGACAACCAAAACGGAAAAGACTGTTTTATGGTCAATTTTTGCCCGGATTTTTACATTTTATACATGAAAAGGGTATGTGTGAACAGGGTTCATTAATATTTTCCGTGTGTAATCGCTTTATTTTGCCCTCGGGCAGGATGGCGAGCATCGCTTCGCGATACTGAGCGCCATCCTACCCTTTATTGATATTCAAATAAGCGCGTCACGCACGGCACAGCGTACAAGGAGGTGCGTTTACGCAGTACACCTAAGTCGGCGCACTGTTTATCGCGTCGCAACTTGAGTACGTGGCGTTTAGGAATAGTAAAAAACGACAAAGCAACAAACATTTAATAACTAGCATTTTGCTTCAGATTCTTCTAAATATTTTTATGAAGATGAGTATTTGTTAAATTGAAAACATTTAGAATTTGATTCATACGTTTTAGGAAGATTCTCGTTGTTGAAAGGTATTCAAACACGCTACAGAGTTGTTCATCGCCAATCAACAACGATGCATCCATGCGTCCGCGTATTTAGCCACCCTCGCGTGATAAAAATACGCGGACGCATGGATGCATCGTTGTTGATTGGCGATGAACAACTCTGTAGCGTGTTTGAATACCTTAATAAACAACAAACAATGAAGAAAGTTTGCTTTAGAAGTATATTGATATGTACGTAACATTGACTAATAAGCTACCTAGACAAAAATAATAATAGTAATACATATACATTTTTGAAGAATAAAGGGTAAAACTACAAAACAATGTTCAGGAAGAACAAATCATGTTTGGGATTTATAGGTTTCACGTAATGAGAAACATACAGGTTACGACATGTACCTTGTTTTGATATGACGGGTCACAAACATGTGATATTATATGAAATGTTCGTGTATATTTTGCAACATGCTACAGAGCAAGACTGGAAATGATGAAAATTGTCTGAATACAAAGCGATTTAGAATACGGTACGCGGTAACGGTGAATTTATCAAAACTAGCGTATTAATTAAAAAAAAATTTTACCAATTTCAATACAAAATCTATATATGTCCTGATCTGCCCATTTAAGTACATCATTTACTCTTCATAGAGAGAAATTATTATACCTCCCTCTAAAGTCTAAACAATATGACACTTTCAATGAATAAATTGTGCGTGCTAATCAGCGTTTGAGTTACATGCTATTTTTGAACATTTAAAATTGAATAAAACTCCAGACAATGATGGACTTTCGCTTTATAGCATGCCGTAATTTTAACCATACGTACGTCTTCTTGAGTCAAGTTTTTTCTTCGTATAGCAATCACATATTTTTGAATAAATTGAAATATATGTAGACAGTGTTCGTTAATTAACAGGTTATTGTCGTCTGTGTAATTACATACCCCGTCTGCGTCTATCAAAGAAACCAAACGCGCCTTGTTGCAATGGTAGCATAGTCTGAAATTGCTCGGCAATTGAATATTGAATTGTTGCTTATTTGTGAAGTAAAGTTTAAAAGTGAAATATTAGAATGTTGCTATTTGTATAATTGGTTTTAGAATTTCGTTACTTGTAACGGTGACAAGCGATAGCGTTGTCGAATAGAAGATGACCAACTGTCATGATGCTTAAATTTGTATGTATTGCAATAAAGCACCAATTGCAATGTAAGCGTTTGCTAGAGAAAGGTCCGAACCATTAGTTCATTATGTTAAAACAATTAAACATTGCTAGAGTAGGTGGTTAGAATAAAGTTTCAAAAAACTCTCAACATTCAGCCCATGCTTATAGTTGCCATATCAGTACATGTAATTTTTAGTGTACTCCGATTATATTCTTATTGTGTAATTAATAGATACCCATTCAAATCGAATAGAACCGAATCCAATGTACATAAATTAAATCGAACAGAATAATTATAAATTGAACAAATCAGTTGATGGGTATTTTTACACGATTATATTTACTAAATGTTTATAGGAAGCTTAGCATTTCAACGTTAACAATATCTATATATCGATATATAAACTTGATGGCTTATACGAAATTAAGTACATAACCGCCCACATTAATTAAGCGCAAATTTCTTAACTCAATCTGAAAATGTTTTGTCTACTATGATTGAACAATATGGTAGAGCATAAATACCATACGCGTTTTTTACATAATAACAGATTAGCACTATCCTATAAATATCATAAAACTTTCATGTTTTAATATAAATATTTTAGTGATCAAAAATGGTAATATTTGGTTACTACTTTTATATATAGTTAGGTATGGATATGAATAAACTCATATGAAAGTGACATAATAGATTAAATATAGTTGTTTTCATACCATAAGTGAAAAACAATATTTTTATTTTTTATCTAAGAGAATTAATCTATTGCATTTACAGGTCAATGTATGTATTAAAACACGTCATCCGCTTTGGGGAACGTAACATATTTTTATTTTATTCTGCATCTTGTCCCCTTATGTCCTTCTGAATTATTTACGCACGAGTTAATAAGTTCACATATCTCAATTCTCAGCTTGGTTTGAGTAATATTATTCTACAAACCTAAGAATGAAAAAGCAGGTTTTGATAAAAATAAATTTCAAAGTTATCCTCACAGAGAAAACAAATCGGAAAATTTATCGGCAAATGTTGCTATGCCTGAAACGTTACGCATATTATGATATTCATAACGACTGGTGCTGCAGGAAAACACAGCGGTACTTAAGTGTGCCCTCTTAACATTGACTCACCCAAACACCTAAAATAATTAATGATATGATAATCAGCAACATTTCATGCAAGTAAATTTCTGATTGATGTGATATTATGATATTCATAACGAGATATTCATCATATTTTGATTCGAGCAAGTACGCTATTTATGGTCTACTGTAAGATATTATTATCTGTTTATCTACCTGGTAGATTTGAAATAACGGATAATTAATTCAAATATTCCTAAACACATTATCAGGCCTCTCTAGACAAAGTATGAAATAATTTAACCTGGGCGACTCTTCTGAAGAGGCTAATTTGAAGACTTTATTCCTTCTTACATAAATGCATTATTAGGTTATGAAAATAGCAATCATTTTATTAAATTCACAACCAGTTCACTGTATATATCCGACTGCTTGCATGGTTTATTATTGATATGTGAGAGTAATATCGTGAGAGGTGAAGTTGCCTCAAAACATTAAAAACTTATATTTTCCAAGAGTCAATTTAATTAAAAAGAATGTATAGTATGAATATATTGTTGAAATATATATATTGGCAACGATACTTTAAGGAAAGAGGAATGTATGATTTTTCTGCTGTTGTTGTAAATTTCTGTTGATACTTTGTCGAAGACGTTTTTGCTGTAGATGTTGCGGTAACAATACAGACATTATATCAACAATGCAAATGGCTATTTCTAATATCCAAAGAAATTATTTGTCTTTATTTGTAGATTTCTGTGTTCCTTTAAAATTTAAATATATATTTAATAATTTGATTAATTTCAAATTTATACGTTTTTGTTACTGTTTTTACTGGTGGGTATACATGTAAGTGATGTCAAAAAATCAGAAAATTTAAAAACAAAATATAAGGTTTGTTGCTTTTTTATTATTTATTTTGCTCCTAAGTACAATACACCGAACTGCGCAGTTTCGTGAAAAGACTTATTCTCTTAATACATGTATGAAAATCTGATTCAACATTATCATAACGTCTCATTTGCTCCCTACCTCTTTAAGAACGATCCTATTAACTTTGTTTCCAAATAGAGACAATAAAATTGAGATCTACGAAACCTGAAGTAGGGATTAATGGTAGATTCCATACTTATCAATGCCTTTGAGGTGCATTTATCATCTTAATGACAATTTGAATAAAACAATGAGAAGTGCATCTCTTATGACCTAAAACAATTATACTTCCTTTAAGAACATTTTGGTATGCTGACTTTAATGGGAAGGTTTTAGGGAGAAATTTGTTGATACTTCTCTTTAAAAAAATAAAACAATGAATTTTTAGGATGCTATTTTCATACGTGATGCATTAGTTTTGGATCAGAAATGTATCTTATACTACAAGTAGATTGTGGAAATTTTTGGTTTTAATAACATTTGTATAAAATACAGTGATGTATACTGGTGCAAATAATATGTATAAAAGAACATACAACAAGCTGCACGTCCTTTAGATATCGTATTAACAAACTCCAACTTACCAATCTTAAAATCCAACCCTAATGTACCAATGTTGATTCGTTTGTCATGCGTAATATTTGTGAAATTTATTGAGGTTAGAAAAGAGCAAGAAATAATACACAGATCCTGAAGTGGGGGATTAGCAGTAAATTCCATGTAACCGGAAAATCCCATTAAATTGGTAGCAAATTGCCTTAGAGGTACCTGTGTTCGCCAGCTTAGCAAATTGAACACGATATCTGATCTGAATAAATAATATCAATACCACACTGTTAGAAAAAATTGAACAAGTTGTTTAAACATTGTATCAATAGACCATCGTTCAACCTTGTTTAAAAATCAAACAACTTGTTCAGAAAGTAAACAACTTGTTTAAAATTTAAACAACAGTTGTTTAATGTTTAAATAATATTGTGTACAATATTTTTTAAACAAGGTTGAGCGATGATCTATTGATAAAGTGGTTGGTTAAAATCTTACAAGTTGTTTAAACTTATAAAAAAAACATTTTTAAAACTAAAAACAACATTGATTAAGACAACACGTTTTAATAAGAAACTGAACAATGTCGTTTGAAAATTTAAACAACAACACTTTAAACAACGTCTTTTTAAACAGCAATATTTTAAACAGTGTTTTGACAGTACATACCTCCAAAAACACGAATACTCATGGATGTCGTTCGGAATTGAGTTATTACAAACATTTTATACTTAATGTAATATATTTGTAGAAATTTCTTCTGTATTATCACATAGGTCGTATTTTACTGGTATTCTTCTTAGAAACAGAAAAATAATAAAACAAATATGTAGGTCTTATTCCTTTAATGTACACATTGTAATAACATTTGATTTGATTCTGATCAATTTTGTCCTACCATATTAAATAAATAGTTTCTTCGAAATGTCTTTATTCTTTGCTTTTGGTTAAGAGTAAAATTGCAATTGTTGGTTATTATTTTTGACTTGATGTTTTATCCTTTACATGCTAAAATCTTAACAGACTACATGTATATTAATTAAATACGGTACTTCAGATATTTAATTTCAGGTCAGTCTCGACATTTAAACGCAATCACATATTTTTGAATGGAAAAACGCGAAATCAGTGATAGCGCTACTATACATCTTTCATAAGCCACCGCTATTTAAAATACATCGACACACAAATCTAAAAGCAGCTATAAAGCAGGAATATTGAAATAGAATCCATACGTACATTTAACTTCACTTAACAAAGAAGTACCTTGTCAAAATACTCAATTGTCGAGTAATTTCAGACCATGGCACCATTACAACAAGGCGCGTTTTGTTTCCTTGATAGAGGAGGATGACGTGTCTTGTTACACAGACGGCAATAACCTGTTAATTAAAGAACATATTCCACTTTTCTAATTCCAATCCTATTCAAGTCATTTTAATTTAGAAAAACATGGTTTAGTGGGTAAATACCTGTATAAATTATGAAGCCCATTCAGAGAGTAAATTAGACGATTAACCTTTGATATTATAAAACCTTATTATTAATAAATCTGTCAATACTATTGGATACAATGGATTCGGAATCAAATCATCACAACTTCAATTCGAAGCCAAGCCAAAATTTTTGCAATATTCATACCGCAAATGGGTGTAAAATTGGGGATAATATTGTTCTCCGAAGGTGTCAATTAATAGTCCATAAAATGAACTTCAAAATACTGTTTTTTCATTTCAATCGGTAATCTAGAAAAAGTTATGCTTTATAAAATATTTGAATGAAAATTTACTTAGTCTGATTTGATGATTTTTGGTCGTAAAGCAGGGGTGTTTCTTAATGGAAGAAAATGGGTCACCTTGGAAAAGTTATCATAAATACCTTATTTTTACATTTTTTAGATTTTTTTGTTTTGTTTTGTTTTGAGAAAGTCTTTTATGACGGAAATTCATAAAAATTTGTAGATTTTAACGGGTTCGCCGTCGGACATATTTTGAACTGTCAAGCTTTCGTTAGGAGTAGCTCTGACTTCTTCAGGACAAATATTATTATAAAGATATGTGGGCCGTCACTTCCCACTGATGACTCGCATGAGCCATTCACTGAATTGGTGAAAATAGACAGCAAAAAGACAAGAAAAAAATAAGAATTTGGAGCACATTTTCTGTTGTAAAATTTGATCACCTTGATCAATTTCAACAAGTATAGGGTGTCATTTGAAAAAATAGAAAATGCTGTAAAAGATGAAATGATAAAATCAAAATTGATATCATCTGCAAAGTCCCCCCTTTCGGGGTGAGCCATCACATTTATTCTAGATATTAATGGTAAAAACAATAGGTTGCATGTGGCGCGAAAGAAAATTAATCCTACCGTCTTCTAAAACGTATGCTCTTCAACCAATTGATAGTGAGAGAGAAAAGAGTCATGACAGAAACTCAAGGATTTAGTCTATATCCCGCGGGTGAAGGTTACGAAAGTTCTGATACTTTTTCGCGCGGAAAATACGAAGAGCCTGAATAATTAAATTGAAAAGGCGAGATAAATTATTTGTAATAACACCAATTGGTACTGGAAACCCCATTGTTCATGCTACCATATATTAAAAATGATTTCATAGGCTTATGATCAAATACAAACAGTGTCAGATAAGACTATGTCAGATCAAAGTAGGTCAGGTTACGAAATATCCCAGTTCTTGTCGAGTTTATACATACTTCTGGAAACAAATAATTATTGCCCTGAAATAAGGTTTTCTTTATCAATGACATAATGATACAATTTGACCACATTTACAATCTAAACAATGTCACTATGTCATTTCGAGAAAACTCTAGCGTTGTAATTCATTTTCACGTGTGTTTTTAAATTTATCAAATAAAGAAGTCATTATTTTTACCTTGCAGAATTGTGCAGTATTTTTACTACAAAAATAATTTCCCCTGATTTTAAAGCCTGAGAAAATATTTTCGTATATTTAAGTTCTATTTTTTATAGTTAAGTCGAAAAAGGCCAGGAATATGCCATCACATTAAATTCTGCAATTCCTATGGCTATGGAAGAACGAGAGTTCTACAAGTGAAACGTGAATAACAAATGAAGTGTCATGGTGTCATAGATTGTTCAGATAATAGAGACGCATATATCTTTATGTTCAAATAACTAGTTCATATGATGATGTAATTTGGACGATACATCATCTGAATCAAATTGTTTAGTTGTAAAGTGAAAATACGAAAAAAGACTCCCAAACCTTCTATATAAATAGACCACTTTCGTATGTCCCGTAATGCATCTATATAAACGCTTTGTGTTGTATATTTTTTTATTTTATTTACAATATAAATCTTTTTAACACTTAAAATGTTCCCTTGAAAGAAACGTCAATCTTGCAAACAAGGAGTTACGAATAACTGAAAAGCCCCAAAAGATGTCATATTATCACGAGGGCAGTCTAACAATGAACGAATTAACTCTTCACGATAAATAAGATAAGAGTGCTTCGTCTCGTAAGCACCATATCATTCCATTATTCCCCGTAGCACCATGTAACATAATTACTGACAAATTGTCTAATAAAGGTTTTGAAAAACAAACATTTCCTTTGGGTTTCGTCGTGCTGAAAACAGGTTCACCTTAACGATTGTATTTTTAATGCGGTAATGGTTTAGTATTACGTGGTGAGAGATTTCCTATACTGCCAGTGTGGGATCGTATAGTTAATAGTTAATTCTGATGGTGGCATTTTGCTTAAACAGGTATCAGATATTAAAGATTGCAGGTCAAATGTTTTTGGGTTTTTTTGAAAAAAAAAACAATCCAAAAATATTACTCCCAGTCCTTAGCTTCTGAAATATTTGGCTGGTAGTTAAGTTTTTTGTTGATTAGTTCGGTTTTTTGTTGATTCCTTGTATTGAACAAAATTCATTATTCGATGGCAATAATTCGTCAAATGTATGAGTAAACACAGTATAAGATTTGTTTTTTAATAATAATTGATATATGTGATGACTCACCCCGAAAAGGGGGAACACTTTTCGAGAAACTGGTGAAAATAGACAGCAAAAAATAAAGAAAATAATAAGAAATTCCAGCAGATTTTCTGTTGTAAAATTTGAAAGGCTTGATCAATTTTAACAAGTAAGGTGTCATGTTAAAGCTTAGAAAATGCTTTAACGGATGAAATGATAAAATCAAAATTGATATCGTCTGCAAAGTCCCCCCTTTCGGGGTGTGCCATCACATATTCGATAACCTCATTTAAGTCTGACCGCTTAGATATGAGTAACATGCCTCGTAAATAACATATCATTTTATTATTCCCCTTAGCATCATGTAACATTATTGCTGAAGTAAACGTTTCGATAAACAAATATTTCCTTTGGGTTTCGTCATGTTGAAAATAGGTTCGCCTTTATCGATTATAACCTTGGTACGTAGTTTTATTTTACGCGGCGAGAGATTTCCCGTACTGTTGTTGTGGCAATATAAAGATGAGTTTCCTTGACGATGTGTTTAAATTACTTTACATAAGTCAGATTGGGAAGTGTCCATTCTGTACATTCAGACTCTGATATTTTGTATAGACAGTATCACTTGTGGTAGGATTGCATATCAAGTGTCATTTGGATTTGTTTTGGCGACAGTTTCTCAATCCAAGTTCCTCTTTAATACATTATATTTCTTGTATTTGCTATTAAAACAAATATCCAAACTAACACACAAACACCCCAATACACACACCCACATACCCAACCCACACCACCATATACACCCTCCTCCTAATCCAATTCTCTAAATCATTTCAGTGATGAGACTTTGGTTAGGAATTGAGATATAATTTGTAAATTGCCAAACTCATTGCAAACGACAGAAAATGATATTTACTCTGTTAAGTTTCGCTTTACACAGTTTCAGATACACCATTGTTTTAAGATGGCAAGGAAATGTAGGAGGAGTTGAATTTCATTCTCTATATCTAAACAGCTGCCTAGATTTCCGCTTCAACCAAATTTGATTAAAAATACATGCATTTGAATTCCTACACAGTATCATCTAATTGCTTAACTAGCATTTTTCTTCTTGTTCAAATCTTGACATTGTAACAAATTTGGTGTATTCAAAAAAAGCCTTAAAGCTCGTTACGATAAAATTGCTATCTAAACTTGTAATAAAAATCTAATACAATAATTGTCAGTTTGTACGTGTATCAGAAAAATACAAGAAAATAGTAATACTTTTTCAGATACCACACAAATACGTTTATGAACTTTTAAGGATTCAACGTCATTGCCTTTTCAAAGAAAATACTCCCCTCTTCAGGTTCCTCCCCCTGTCAAGGTCCCAACTCCGGTTTTTCAACCTTAAAGTTTTCCCATTTTTTAAAGTTCTAACATATAGATTTCCACAAGCTAATCTTGAAATGGCTAAAAGGGCCCTTGAGACTATGCTTGAGTCAGGGGTAATTGAGGAGTACAGTAACACATGTCACATGGCCCTCTCCATATGTGCTTGCTTCAATACCAGATGGTACAGACCGATTCTATGTGAATTAAAAAAAAGGATCAAGTTAGTCAATTTGATGCATACCCTATGTCAATAGTTGATGAGATAATTAAGAAAATAGGGCCATCAAAATACATCACCAAACTGGACCTTTCTAAGGGATATTGGCAAAACGATCCAAACACCTCTAGGCCTGTTTCAGTTCAAATGTCTGCCCTTTGGCCTGCACGGTGCACCAGCAACTTTGCAACGCATGATGGACAAGCTGCAGAATGATAAAGAGTCATTTCCGCAGCATATGTGCATAATTCGATAATTTTCAGTGAATCATGGGAGTATCTCCTGGTGACAGCTAACCCAAGTTAATGCTATTTTGCACAGGCTTAAGTTAAATACGTAGGTTATGCAGTAGATGACGGTCAAATGAGACTTAAGAAAACCAAATATGATGCTGCAAACAGTTGAAATCAACCAAAAATCAAGAGGGATATGTCAAGTCACTTTTGGGTACAGCAAGCTTTCATAGCAAATTAATTAATAACTATGCATCAATTGCTGTACCTCTAACTGATCTTACCAAGAAAAAGAATCCAAATCTTGTAGAATGGACTACGGCTTGTGAAATGGCATTTCAAATTCTAAAAGAGGCCTTGTGTAGTGATCCAGTCTTGAAAATGTCAGATTTTACAACGGAATTGTTATTATAATCATTGGAAAATTACAACAGTCATGCTACCACTTTATTTTTGAAAAATGGTTGTCTGAGAGGTTGCAAAATAGATGACAACAGAATATACCCTAAAATATGTCACAAACTAGATGGTTCGCTCCTATAAGGGTATAACAATATAACAAACAAATAAATACACAAATAATCAAGAAATGGAAAAGAAAACATAGGTCAAATTGATATACATCACAGCAATTAATCTGTCAAAGATAAATGAAGACATGTCGGGACATAGAAAATATTCAGGTGTGTAATGAAAGAATTCCGGCTCTTTTGACTGTTATCACGAAATAACGTATATCTAATTCAATTACATCTGTGTATAATTTTTAAATGTCACTTCTGTCATTATACATGTTAAATAGTCATTAGAGG
>JXSR01S052491.1:81098-100563 GCA_000969725.1 Ophiothrix spiculata
AAAAATAGGTAATGCAACATGTTCAAATGTATTGATAACCAGTATCTTACAATGAACAGGCCAACACAAATGACACCTGTCCAATTTGCCACGTATCAGATAAGCTATTAAAAATCCACGCTAAATGTGAATTTGTGTCTTGGAATCAGTCATTCCTGACAATTTCTACTTGTTATGTTTTGTCTTTATATAATAATGATCGAATTTAAACATGTGCAGTGTCAAAATGATAAGAATATATCCGTCTTTCTTTGCATAAAAAGTAATTTTACATTGGATTCACATATCTTGAATAACTAATACATTTGAGAATGCTATGTTACATTTTTCAAGTCTTTAGTTTTGGCACAGTTTGAGCAAATGTGCCCCGTAATATCTAAAGGTACCTTAGGTCAGCATAGTATATTATGAGATAATTGAAGCTGAGCATAGTCAACAATCACATCCAAGGTCGAATTTCTAATTTCATCCGAAATATTACCTTTGAAGTGTATTCTATTATATAAATCAGGTTCCAACATCCAAAACATAAGAAAAACCAAGATAAAAATCCTCCCTCCATTCAAGTTTTACTCAGTACAATAAACTTGGTTTTCTCAGAACTATAGTTTTTGGATTCAGCCCGATTCCTTTTACCAATTTGAATGTACCTTCGCAACCGAACATCCAATAACCAAAATCAAGTGTCGTTTTAAAGCTTTACCTTTCAACTTTCAGATGAGACCAAAAAATTTTGATTTTGGGACACTTAAGGTAATTTTAGATATGACAGGGCACAAATCACCATAGGTTACTAAATATAGTGTACCATAACACAGAGAGACCTTTTACTTGATTCATTCAAAAAATTGTTTTCAATGAAAATTAAATAAAGTGGTTGATGTAAGTTGCTGCAAAAAGAAAATTATAACCATAAAAGCATTTTAAAACAAATGCAAAGGTTGCGCATCCTCCTATATTGATCACTGTAGGAGCCAAGGGATAGTTTCAAACACATCACAAGAAATTAAAACCAATATATAATGGGTCCATACATTTAAATCCAAATGCTGAATACAGCTTATGGGATATTTTATGAAATTCCAAGCGCAAACAAGGAACAATTCAAAATAAAACATGGTAATTTATTAATTCTTTTAGCTCTAATGAACAACAATTTTGAATTTGCCAAATGATTAAATATTAAGATACCAAATGAATGCACATGACTAACAGAAGTGTATGTGCGGACATATCAAGCTTGATATTATGTAGGAGCTGCTTCAAACTTAAACCGGTGGCTACTCGCCCAGGACCAGCGGTTCTGGCTGGTTACGATTGTTTAGAGCAATATCAACCAACCAGAATTGGCGGTCCGAGGAAGTCAACAGCTAGCTGAGTTTTGAAGTGCTCTCAAACTCGGTACATGATATTCTTCTTTATAGAAGCTTTAAACATACGGCACTTAGACGTCATAAATGTTATTGGGTTATCATTGCCCATGGCTGCAGTAGAGAGCAAAGCAAAACATTCGATAAAATTTGGTTGTTTCTTGCAAATGAGTCTTGATATTATGTACAGATTAAGAAATTCAATGTATGTACTCTGCAATATCATACACATCAAGCATGCTTCATGCAAATTGGGTCTTATCTAGGGTTCACAAGTTTGAATCGTACAAAAAGGGCATGTTGTTAATATCCTACAAAAATACCAAATCATTTCAAACTCAAACCAGTTAATTCTCCTAAATTGACAACCCATTCTCCACAATATAAATAATATATGATGCAATATTTCTAATCCATTCTTTCATCCATAATATAATATAAAGAACATTCAAACTTCATATACAACCAAAACAAAAAGGACCCTTGAGTCTCTAAAACATAATGGCCCATATTCCAGAAAGGAATCAATTTTCCAGAAAGGTGATTAACTAAACCACAGTTTTAACTGAACACCAAGGCCCATAATCCAGAAAGATGTTTAGCTAAACCATTGTTTAACTGAGCTAAACACCTTTCTGGAATACGGGCCCAACTGTTCAGGAATGATACGGAACGTTGCAGCTTTCAAGCGGAGCAGTTCAATGACTCATGCTGTTGACGAGAAATTAAAACTATGGTTTAGCTAAACAACTTCCTGGAATACGGGCCATTACGTTTACCCAAATAAAATTGATGGTTTAAATATTTTATCTGGGATTTGACTTAAAGAACCCCAAGAAAAATGGTCACATTCAAGAGACTTTTAATGTAACAACTGTGTCCCTTTATCAATGTACAAGAATTGAATAAAATATTTTTTTCTTTATAAACAAAATGTACACTATATCCATATATTGATTTTAGAAATGATCTCCACATTAATCAATCAGTTGAATCTAAAAAATTCATTGAATCTAAAGTTAAAACAATCAATTAATTGAAAGCAAGAGACAATAATAATTCATAAACAGCTCATGAAATTACCATTAATTTATGATAAATATGGCATGAATAAGTGTCCACATTTATTTGCCTGAACGAATTTAACATGACTTGTCTTATAGATTTGATTTGTCTATAGCTCAGGATTTTAAAAAATACTTGAGATTTTAGAGTACTATAGAGTGCCAGAATATGGCAAGTTTTTTCCAGTTTCTGTTTCGCTTCATCGTGACAATATGGCTGAGAAATTGTGACCACAAATTATTACCAATTCTGATTTAAGACAAATGAAACATATATTTTAGCATCTGTTTAGCTAGCCAGTCATATCTGTTGATATTGTGGTAAATGCCATGTTTTGAAAGAAATTCATACACTCCGCGTGTCACCTAGCCAATCAGAACGCAAGGATATAAAGTACACGGAGTGCAGTGGATCTTCACAATGCACTGCGCGTGTTGTGTTCCAGTTTGCGTGGCGGGCGTTTAGTGGGTATGAATGTTTCATTGTTTTTGTCGGGTGATTATTTATTTAGTTTAGAGAAGTTTTGGATTTTGATGGTCATATTACGGGCCTTATTTCTTTTCACAACAGATCCAATATTATTTTTCTGTCGTGTATGAATTAGATTAATAAATTTGCATTCCATAATGCTCGTAAAATGAGACAAAATCAATGCACTTGCGGTAAATTTTGATTGCTGTCCAATACGGGCCTTGTGAATTGGACGCATCAAAATTGACCGTGCGTGCATTGATTTTGTCTCATTTCACTCGCGTATGAAATGCGCATTTATTAACCTATAGACATGATGTGCCAAATACAGGCACTCTACAGTACTCTTAAAATTCCATATTGTGCACATTTTACCAAATCTTGTAATGTGTCATCCTATTTAATCAGGATATCATGTACATGTACGATGTGACAAAAATATTTTCACGTATGTTTTATGACGAATTCAACTCTCATTTATCTCTGCTCAGTGAAGTAGATATATTTGTGTTGAGGTGAAGAAAATGTTTAGGAGCACAACATGGTGCGCACAATATCCAAATTTTAAATTTAAAGTAATTCCTTGTTTACCAAAATAGATGTTGCTGTGCTATTGCCTTACAAAGGTTTCATTCACTTGTGCTCAAATCATGCCCAACAGAGATCCCTAGGCCACAGTGTATTTCTGTATAAGCTTTACTAGGGGTTGGTGTATTCATAATGAAAAAGAAATGGTTGTGCTCCCCCTGAAGTGGAAAACTGAAAACCTTGAATTGGTACCAGCACCACCAATGCAACAAATCTAGACTGGGTTATCTATCATCCCAACAAGTGAGGGCAGTAGACTTGGTGCTTGAGTGGCTAGTAATAACTGAATTGTGTTTCAACAATTCACTGTATCTCCTTATACAGGAACGTACCATTGTTGATTCGTGATGAATCCACAGTTGATATTCAAATTATAATAAATTTACAGAAGTACATTTACGCAGTACACAAAAATCGGCGCACTACTCATCGAGCGTCGGGCACATAATAGTATGTGCAAAAGCCCAGTGCTTGGGAAAAATTGAAAATGTCAACGCAGCAAACATTCACAAACTAGCACTTGGCTTCAGATTATGCTTAATATTTTTTGAAGATTAGTTAAATTGAAATTGAAATTGAATTTAATTCATACGTTTTCAGGAAGATTTTCATTGTTGAAAGGTATTCAAACATGCCGCAGAGTTGTCCATTGCAAATAAATGTTTCCAAACATCAAATATTATAAATTATACTCTGGGCTGCAGTTAACTATTTCCCGTTACATAACACATCATGTGATCAATTTCAGTCAATAAGAACACCCATGTCTGTAATGTCACAATGACTCAAACTCATATTTCACAGACTGCAGTAGAATATGAATCCGGTACATGCTACATTTGCCACACAATATTGCATGCTATATAAACCATTTCAGTGAAAAGTTGAATAATCATTTTGGACAGGAGAACTTCTAAACCTGGCAAACACCCTGGCTGAAAGCAATATATTATATTTCCAAACACTTTGAAAATTACAACCTATAGTAAAGATATACCACATTCATTGAAAAAATAATCATACTCTCTCTATATTGTGTAGATATACCAACATTGTCACACAACGCTATTTCAACTTGCACTCTTCATGACCGGGTTCCTAAACTTGGGCAAGAACAGACCAAACTTGGTTTCCACGCCTGCAAATGTTGCCACGGCAAGACGTAATCCACCTATGTGGTCTGGGTTAATGGGTGGTAGGTCTACGTTGTATGTGTGCTTGTCTTGAGTTGGCGTTCCCTCTGGTCGCCTAGAAAATAAACGGAAAGACACCCAATCAATGTCAGGATTAAAATTCGATTTCAGTATATTTAGGTAACAACAGACTTACTGTGAAGGGTTAGTTGCAAATGATGATGACGTCAATGTGCCATCTCTATTTCTACCTATATATGCAAATGTGCCAATACATTTTTGCATGGACAAGGATAAAGTAGGTAAGGCTGAGTAAAAAAATAATTTTGTTTCTTGTCCCCTCCTGCATCATTTCAATTTTTATTTTTTGTATTTCATGCATTTCCTTATTTGTAAAAAGTGTTTGAAAAGTTAAGTATGTGCAATAGATTTGCTTCTGTTCATTAAACATTTTAAAGCATAGTTTGTTTCAATCAACCCCCCAGTATGTCCAAAACTCAAAAATAAAAAGGGCTTCTTCCTCCTCCAATAACGCATCTGGTATCGTTACGTTGGGTGAAAATGGGCCATTAATGGGCGATTTTGCATTGCCATTGAAATAAAAAATTACAAATAAAAAGTACCTCTTCCTCCTTTTTTTCAAAAACCCGGACGAGAAATACGTTTTATTTTTTACTTGTCCTAAAACGGTAAAGCCGAAACCGAAGCTTAATATTGCTAACGGCTTTGGGGCCTATTTCCATTTCCTTAGTGTTGAGCACAGACTTCGTTACACTGTGTTAATTTTGTGGGGGTATGCCACTTCTCTGACACAAACGTGTCTTGATTTACCTTCCCAGTACTTTTTGAAATACCGCTATCCATTTTAATCTCCTGGGTGGGGAGGAACAATGTGGATAAAGAATCTTGCTCAAGGACTGAATACTGAGGTGACTGGGCCGGGACTTGGAACCAACTTCAACTATGAGTCCCAATGCTTTAACCACTGTGCAACAGTGGATCAAGTAAAATCTCAAGAGTATTATAGATCCCCTGCCCCCAGAATTTTGCTGGAAATGATTTACCATTCATTTGAAACATTTCACGAGTTATACTTCAAAGTTGAACTTGTCTGTTAGTATAGGCCAAATAGGCTAAGTATTCTTTTGGCACTTAAATAAATTAAAGGAATAGAAACACAAATCTAAGCAACTCATTTTAATGTACCAAATATATGTTCTTGTGAGTTTAGTTTACACTGCAATCTGACAAATCTGTTAGTTTATCCATAATGGATCACTTCAATCATTATATTTAACCCTAACACGTAAGTAAAAAAAAATGTGTTCAATTCCCCAGAAATCAGTATGTCAAAAATGCCCAGTTTCCATAGAACCTCGACCTATCAAATCCCAATCCAATATCTACTTATGACAGGCCACAAACCAGGGCTTGCCTCAGATGCAATTTTGTACTCATCTATATCTTCTGTCTATGACTTATTCAGACATAGGCTTATACCTTGATTTTTATTTGTTGGACTTTACTGGATAGAGACTGGTTAGGGTTAGTAAAATAAATTAATGGTGACAAGGAACACAATACCCAAAACCTATTATATTAGACTTCGTACTTATATAATAACAAAAAAATATATATACATATATATTTTAAAATATTATTCCTTAAACATGTGCACAGTGATATAAAATATAGCTGTAACACTGCAGATCGATGTGTGCATTATTTGTAATTCAACTGAATTCCGATTTCAAAATATATCAACTTTTGAACATGAATGGAACTGTGTGTTACCTATCGACATATGGTTTGCTGAATGAACAGAATGAGAAACAAAATGGCATAGAATTAAACATGGACAAATTGTATACCCTGTTACCTCGGTCATAATAACATGTTACCTTGATCATAAGAACACATTGTAATTTTTCACCACATCAGGATTTGAAGTGGAGCTGAGGGGGTTCTTATGATCAAGAATATAGGGTATTTGAAAAAAATGAAAAAGGTCATTGAAATGTAACTGCATAGACTTAAGATGTTATAATTAAGGAGAACTGTACTTAAAGCAACCCTTTCAGATTTGGTTCAAAAATAGATTAGAGTTAAAACATTTTAAAATGAAGAATTATGATTAACTTTTTGGCATCCATATGGATATTTTTCTCTAAACTTACTTTCTCATGAAGCAAATGCACAAAATGGATACCTGCACTTTCCTATACAAATACATGTTGAATTAAATTCAGGATCCCAAATTGGATTTAACAATACGCCATAACTGAAAAAGTACCAATATCTACCAAAAACAAACTCAATCAGTCAAAAAAACAAACAAAAAAAACCACCAAAGTCATGAGTGATAGGGAGCACCCTGTTTGTAGGATCTCATATATTGATTTAAATAATATACCAGATTAAAGGCAATGGTGTAGTTTGGGACCCTGTTCATAATAAGGAACAAAACAGCTTTTATTGTTTTAAAATCAAAAATTAAATAATTCTAAATCATCAAGGTTTTCAATAAATCCGATATCAAGTTTATTCATCAAGCTAAACTTACCATAAAAGCGAATTTACCTTCATTTTTAGGTCCAAAAGTCCGACTTCCGCGATTGTCTCCATTCGTGTATTTGATCACCGCGTAATTTAACGCAGCATTTAACCAACCGGAGATCGCGTTAAGATCCCGACGCAATGAATAACCAACCATCGAGCGTTTGTTCGCAGTGTGCAATCATCAAAAATGGCCGATCACAGCTTTATTTTTGCTTTAAAATCTCACTCTTTTATGAAAACTTGGCAATCTTTTTGACATGTAAACAACATTTTGGATTAACGGAAACAGAGCTTCATCGATACAGGTGAGTTTTCTGAAATTTGCAAGCATTTTTAGCGGTGTTTGGATACAAAAACCTTGACGGCAATTTTAGTACTTTTTACGATTTGTTTTAACCTTGTTGTTTTACCCCATAATTTCCCTCATTAATCGAAGCCCTGCCCTCCTTCCGAAATATAAACCTTGTTGTCCAGATAACATTTTAACTATTTTAGCTTCTTTGGTTCATTTAGCTTGATGAATTAGTGACTTTTGTTCCTTATTATGAACAGGGTCCTAAACTACACCATTACCAGATTAAAACTCCAAAAATAGCTATATTTCTTGATAAATTGTGCCATTAAAAACAGCATTGTGAGGGCATTTTAAATTGAACATTTTTGCTCTCATCTCAACCAATTACATAACCTTTCAAATTTGCTACATGTTGTTTCTATAAATGAAAAGAAAATTTATTATTCCCAGAATTTCTCAAACAAAACAATATTCTTTTGGGCATGTCAGTTTATTCACAGTGTTGGACAATAGATGGTGCAAATCTCTGATTTCTAAACAGGCATGAGAATGATTTTTCATGAAAATATCTGAATTTAGTAAAATTTAACAAAAAAACTACTAAAGAGGTTAAATAAAGCCCAAAATTATCTGAATTTGGATGATTTTGGATGACAAAATATCTGAAATCAGATAATTATCTGAAAATTTTCATAAAGAAGCTTAACAAGTTTTTGTCTTCCATCAATATTTGCTTGTTCACCATTATTGGATACAGACCTCCTCCATCAATGAGGGTCCACATGCAGGATTTTTAGTTTTTAATTTGTTGAACTCGAAGCAGCAGTTTTTTTCCCATAAAAGGGTTCACAAATCACATACTTCTGTTTGCAAACTCTCCGTTTCATTGTCATAATGTAGCAACAAAACAGATGCACACTTATGATTCATAGGTGAAATGTTTATCAATGGATTAGATCTTGCATAAGCATGCAATGTTCAACGTTTGATAGGTGCACATAAAGAGCGATGGTATTGGTTGTTCACATAAAGAGCGATGGTATTGGTTGTTGATCAGAGAATAGTCCCAAACTCCTGATAAAGTCAAATTTTGCAGTTTCGAGAAAGAAGTTAGAGGCCCTGCCATTTTTGATTAATGCTAGAGAATGAGATTCCAAATAAAAATTAATACTTCAAAAATCAAATTATTTTGAGTTACGCTGTTCTGAAATATCAAGGCTGATCTATACTCTGAATTATACTACATAATAAACCCTCTCAATATCTATATCTTATGTTGCCACATTTGTTAGTTTGTTTGAGAATGTCATGTGTGTATTACAAGTTTCTAAATGACTCCATCTATTCATACGTAACTATATAGCATGCTGTGCACAAAATAGGGTGGAATCATTTTCATACCAGCATCTAGCTAGGTTAATTGAATTATCAGGGACAATAGGGATACATATATATTACCGTATTGTTCCTATTAATCGCCCATGCTCTATTAAACGTAGACCCAAGAAGTTTTTCAAAGGGAAGTGGTAACAAACATTCAATTTTGAAGTATTTTTGTTATCATTACGCTTATCAACAATCGCGAGTAACAGGAAACGGTACCGAAAGTTTATGAACGAGGTCCCGATCTTGGAAATGATGTAAAAATTTCCAGCACTTCCAGGTTATCATTGGCCATATAACAGTAAGTTGCCATATGTTGAAAATTGGTCTCTAATAACTGCCCACCCTCCAGTGAGCGATTAATAGGAACAATACGGTAGTAGGCATTACATGTGTTTATCTACGCATACTTTCAACAGCAACAGAGGCAAGCAAAATGACTGCCTATAGATTCCTGTGTGCACCCAGTTCGTCTTTTTTTACATCAAGTGAATTGGTAGTCTACTAAAGTATAATTGTCAAAATGTTGAACATGAGGTATAACGTGTTTTTTTTGTCAGACTTACCTTCCACCAAAGTCAACATCAAACGATCTCTGTAATAATTCATATGTAAGCAAGGTCACACCAAACTGTGGTGAAGAACGGAAAATACGAGCTGAAAAAAATGATACAATATTAGTGTTACAATTTCTGTTTTTGGTTGTTGATAACATCAGCCATTCTCTGTAATAATCGGTTTTTGCACAATCTAGGTTACACTAAACTATGTTGATGCATGTGATGCAAAGCACTGTTAGATCTTCTTGTAAACATGCAGTTTTTCTCTTTATTATTTTTGCTTTCTTGAAGATAGAGCATCAAATCAGCAACATATGGAATAAAATTGTTTTGTTTAATTACAGAAGAATAATATTTGCCCACTTTACTTAGAATTCGATCAAAAATGAAAGCTGATAAATTGGCCATGCATCTGGCAATTCATATGTGACAGTGCCCAGACCAGTCCCTACATTGTTTCAAACAACAACAGTCCAGAATTGTTAATTCTTAGCAGTTAGCTGCAACTTGAATTTTGAAGTAGGGACAGTGGTCCCTAAGAAAATGAAATTAAAGAGGAAGAAAGGCAATTTAATAACCTGGTTCACAAGGATTTTCTTGGCACAAGTCAAACACACGATTATCCCTGGTCTGACACGCCCTAGCTACTACCTGTAACCCACACACCATTGTATGTGGTCTGAACCACCCTAGCTACAACCTGTAAGCCACACACCATTAGATGTGGTCTGACCCATCCTAGCTACAACCTGTAAGCCACACACCATTGTATGTATCTGACCCATCCTAACTACAACCTGTAAGCCACACACCATTGTATGTGGTCTGACCCATCCTAACTACAACCTGTAAGCCACACACCATTAGATGTGGTCTGACCCATTCTAGCTACAACCTGTAAGCCACACACCATTGTATGTGGTCTGACCCATCCTAGCTACAACCTGTAAGCCACACACCATTGTATGTGGTCTGACCCACCCTAGCTACAACCTGTAAGCCACACACCATTAGATGTGGTCTGACCCATCCTAGCTACAACCTGTAAGCCACACACCATTGTATGTGGTCTGACCCATCCTAGCTACAACCTGTAAGCCACACACAATTGAATGTGGTCTGACCCACCCTAGCTACAACCTGTAAGCCACACACCATTGTATGTGGTCTGACCCGCCCTAGCTACTACCTGTAAGCCACTAACCTGGTCATCCTTTCCAGAATGCAGTAAAGCCCTCCTGCCTGTAGATCTTCTTGGCGCAGTCAAACACACCATTGTACGTGGTCTGACCCGCCCTAGCTACTACCTGTAAGCCACACATTGTATGTGGTTTGACCAACCCTAGCTACTACCTGTAAGCCACCTACCTGGCCCTCCTTCAAAGAATGCAGTAAAGCCCTCCTGCCTGTAGATCTTCTTTGCGCAGTCAAACACACCATTTTACGTGGTCTGGCCCGCCCTAGCTACTACCTGTAAGCCACACACCATTGTACACGGTCTGACCCGCCCTAGCTACTACCTGTAAGCCACACACTATAGTATGTGGTCTGACCCATCCTAGCTACTACCTGTAAGCCACCTACCTGGCCCTCCTTTCTGACCCGACCTAGCTACTACCTGTAAGCCCCCTACCTGGCCCTCCTTTCCAGAATGCAGTAAAGCCCTCCTGCTTGTAGATCTTCTTAGCGCAGTCAAACACACCAGTGTACGTGGTCTGACCCGCCCTAGCTACTACCTGTAGTCTAGTTTTGATTACATCAGCTGGTGTGGTAAAATATGCAGCAGGGGCACCTGTATACACAAAGAAGATAATGAAAAAATATGATCTATGTTTATGGCGTTTAAAGCATGTACACACTATTATCGCATGCACTGCATGCACGCAGGTAAAAGACAATTTCAAAATCCATTCGGAAAACTTCGGAACATCGATCACATGGCTATTTTATCAACCAATCACAATTTCAAAATCCATTATGAGATCTTCGGAACATCGACAGGGACGTGATTGAGGTTTTTAAAAAAATCTCGGAAGAATGTAATAGAGCGAAGCGAGCAACATGAGCGGAGCGTCTTCATGGCCGGGGGTCCAAGCCAGAGGGTTTCTACCCATTAAATATTGCAGGAAACATCATTTCAGAGGCAGTTTCAGATTAAAATTCCTTTATCATGATTTTTTTCCAGTTTGTGTGATCAGTTTTTCTAGCGATTTACTCCTAGGAAAATCCTGGGATAAATTACAAAAAGTCTGGAAATCAAGACAAATCTGGGCAAATCACACCCCTGCATCGATCACATGGCTATTTTATCAACCAATCACAATTTCAAAATCCATTTTGAAATCTTCGGAACATCGAATACATGGCTGCTTTATCAACCAATCACGTACAAGCTCATTAGCTTGTACTTTTTTGTAAACAAAATTTTCCGAAAATTCTCTCGCATTTTCAGTGCAATAAAAGTTAAAAATAAATAGAACCGGACCCATATATTATTAGATGCACTAATTCTGAACAACTTTTGGCTGATGGTACCATACGCTCACCGACATAAAGAGTGAAATTTCCATTTCAAATTGGCTGATCAAGCTTCAAGTCACATCAGAGCGGAAACATCAGAGCGATCACACTAAAAGTGATTCGTTAGTGCTAACCCTATTTACAAGTTAGAATTTGTACGCAACCAGATAACATGAACACGAACTTTAATTTCTGGGTATTGTGTTGAAGAGTCACTTTTTGTGTCGGCAATTGCTGGAAAGTGTAAAATCAGCTTCGGAAATTCTCGGAAAGTCGTGTTTTTAAAAGGTCTATTATCAGAAGTCATTGTTACTTGATATTGACAGTGCAGTTGTTTGCATAAAAGTAGACATAATCTTATTAGATATGATTGTGCTATTATGCAGGTTATTAATAAAGTATAAAACATCTGTCAAAAATTTGTTTTCTATACCTGATATGGTAGCAGCACACAGTAGACTTAGTGGAGTATTGTGTCCATCTTCTTTGGCAAATAATGACTTGAAGTGAGCATACGCTGGGAAATAAATAGCTGAGAATGGGATATCACGTAGGAAACATGCCCTGGCACCCTGCGAAACGAAAAATGAAATCAAACCAACATTGAAATATCAAGTCTTCTTTCTTGCCCTGGAGTGCTCAATCCTATTGGAGAGCAGAATGCATTCCATAGAATCACTACTCACCATGAGGCATATCCTGGTATCAGTCAAGACAATGAAATGAATTTACTCTTAGGCTCCCCCCAAAAAAAATGGTTATCTACTAATAACATTTCTTCAGCGAGCTTAGTTGGTCTCCAATATTTTGTTTGTTTTTACACTTTTAGCAATTCTAACCAGTAGCTCCTAAAAATAAGGCCATGAAATCACATATATTCCCCTAAAAATGTCTCATTGTTCATGGCTGACACTTTGTGACCCTCTGATGAGGCTTTTCCAATGTTTCACTCCTGGGCACATCTGTACCATGTGCACACACCCATCTTGGTGGCGTTCTTTATCCCATCTGTCCACAGACTTTTTTCCGTCTGTGTAACCTAGCATTATAATCCCATTTAGGCCTATAATTCTCTCTGTTGTCATCCTGTTTTCTCGCTATTTTACAAAGTACTGAAGTTTGTTCTTATCCATTTTCTGGCTTAAGGTGACAACATTAGTTCCAAATAGAGACTCGCAGGAATGGTTAAGGTTAATTACATAAGAAAATGCTAGAAAATTAACTGTTTTTGAAAAAAAAATGTGGTGGGCATTTAATAGAGCATCAGCGATATCAAATTCACAAGTTGAGATAAATTGCACAACACATGATAACTTACCTTATAGAGACCAAATAGACCCAATTCTCTGATGACTGAGATAGCACTGACCCTTGGCCCTGAATGTAATTCACCAGCTACTTGAAGACGGATTTTCACAATTTCTAATGGATTTGTGAAGACGACCTGGCAACCACCAGCCTGGAATATAAACAGCCATAAATATACACTTGGGATAAGTAATCGTAATAAGACACAAAGTTCTTTTTTGCCTTCTAGTCAAGGTTTGCCTTTTTATTAATTAGCCAATTAGAACAGATATGCAAATGAGCCTTTAATATGCATATATACCGTCAACAGTGTGTGTGGGTAAAATCTGACTTCAATTTCCAAAGTAATTCAATTTTCACAAAAACATTGTTGAAATATGAAAAAGTTCAACTGAAACATTGACCCAACATGACCTTTGACCTTGGTACATGACCTTTGACACTATCACGACATGGAGCTGTCCATGGTGAACACATGCACCAGGTTTGGTATTAATATGATTTAAGGTATCTTCACAGTAGCAATATGAAAAAGGTTAACCAAAAAGACACACACAAGCACCCCCTACATACGCACACACAAAATTTGGATTAGTATGTATCCCCATGACAATAGTTCAGATGACACAATAAATGTACCGTAAAAATATGTCGCATACATATTAGAATTTTCATGTGCACAAACATTTAAAAAAAATGACAGTGCATAAAAATAACTGTTCACAAAAATGTCTGCTTTCATAGTACCAACCATTCCTCCGGCTAACAGTTCCCCTGGCAGTGAGATAGACCCGTCCACTCTTCTGACATTATCTCTAACAAAGTACCTACCATTCCTCCAGCTAAAAGCTCCCCTGGCAGTGAGATAGACCCTTCCACTCTTCTGACATTATCTCTAACAAGGTACCTACCATTCCTCCAGCTAAAAGTTCCCCTGGCAGTGAGATAGACCCATCCACTCTCCTGACATTATCTCTAACAAGGTCATTCACTGTGAGTTTGATGGCTTTCTCTGGAGCTACACCTATAAGTTGTGGTGGTAGACCTAAAGACAGGAAAAAATCAGGATAAGTAGCCTACAACATACAAAATCTTAGATATAGTAGCAGAACTCTATATAAATTCCATTTATGCACAAATGGCTGCTCAACGTGCACTATGCAGAATGGATAAAGCACCGTCATTCCCTTCGTAAGGGCCGGTCCAGACTCCCATATCGTATAGAAAATTTTGCTTAGAATAATCTATGCTGACGACAAAATGACATAGGTCATCAAATAAAATATTCTATGCTGACGACAAAATGACGTAGGTCATCAAATAAAACTGTGTGGTTTTTTCGATGACCTACGTCATTTTGTCGTCAGCATAGAATATTCTAAGCAAAATATTCTATACGATAGTGGAGTCTGGACCGGGCCTAAGGGCTGTTACTGATTTATTGATTTCCACTATGATTTCCACTAGAATTAGTGGAAATAAAAGTATTGTAAGCAGTGTTCCTGCTAAGGTCGTATGGCATGCTATTTGCTCAGGATGCCAGAAAATTGGCGCAACCGGTTTCTGAAAATGTATTAAAAAAAAAGATTCTTTTCCTGGCTTTATTTGGGCAATTTTCACCCTTAGCTGATGTTTTTGGCGTAAGCACCTCTTCAACTTTGTCAAAATTGCTCGAAAAACCTTAGCGGGAACACTGATTGTAAGTGAAAGACACAACAGCACTGTTTATTAGTCTTCGCTACATATCAACTCTTCTACTGACGAAAGCAAAGCACTATTGTAGGCAGCTGTTCCTATTTGCAAAGCAAATTAGTTTCTTGTCATTTTCAATATCTTCTACTTGTTATGCTGCACTGTAAGCATTCCTGACATTTTCACCAAATATAAACAGCGACTATATTCCCAAAATGTAGTACTTATAAAATCTTTTTAGCTTTGTTGATAATCTAGATATTGTATGTTTTAACTTGTATATTTTGTAAGGCACCTTGTGGTTGCTGGCAACATAAGGCGTCAATCGATAAATCCAAATTATCATTATTATTATTAATATATTTTCATTTGCAATCAGACATAACACTTACCCCTATACAGCCCAAAGAAGCCTTCATGCCTGAGTACTTTGAAGAAGCAATCAATACTGTTTTGATACATGAGTTCTCCCACTAGAACACCACCTCGCTGATTCTGCATTCTGGTCTTCACCAGGTCTATTGGATACACTGCTGTAGCACCGGTAGCTGGAGGAAATGAGAAAATTGCACATTTACAAAATCTTCAGTAAAATCACAGATGAATGACTCGCGTCTAGTTTTTAGACTTAATATCATTGACAATGCGGGAGGTAGAGGTTTTGCCCCATTTGTCCCAAATTCCAGTCCCTGCCATAAATTTTGTTTATCTTTTGTGATAATTTAATGTAAAATGTTATTTTTCATCCCTAGTCAAGTGACCATTCAAAATATGTTTAGAGCTCTATTTTTTGACTCAGCTCTTCAAGTTTAAAAGTTCAATTTAACAAATTGATGATTCTAACATTAAATAAAAGGAATTATTGATATATAATGTACACAATACTTTGACACTCAGTTTACATAACGAATGGTGATTCCTCTCACAGTACTCTCCTTCATGATACAACCAAATAAAGATATTGTACACTCTTGATGGAGTATTTCAAAAATCTTAGCAAGTGGATGTAAATTACTATTGAAAATCTTCAGCCGATCTACTTCAAAATCCATAACATAAATTAATGTCACCGTACATCAATATATGAAAGAAAGCCAAAATATTCCAGGATATTGTGTGCCATTCCCTGGGAGGGGGTAACTAATTTGTTTGCAAAAATGGGTGAAATGCGTAATACCCTATCTGAGACCATAAATCTACCATATCTATTTGATTGGATACCGTATCAATTCGATTGGATACCCTACCCTGGACCCACATCCTGGACCATACCTGTTCAAACGAATACCCTATCTGTGACCGTACGCAAATGTGACGAAATAATTATTACAAGAAATCATAGGCAAAATTTAACTGTACACCATTTGAACAATTTTAAGAAGTGTTTCTAGGTATTTGAAGCACTTATATTGGCAATATATAAGGCACATTGTCATTAATTCAATCATTCTTTTTAAGTTTGGTGCCCTATCAAAGACTTAAAGGTCATATTTGATACCGAATATGAGACTTGCAGAGCACCAGGTCGATTTTGATACCGTAATTTTAAGTCTCGAGACCCGTCCAGATTTCAACTCTTTGGTAACGCGGGTGGTTACCAGTCATGGTAAGAATACCCAGTTACCCCCTGGGGTGCCATTACTTCTAATATCATTCCAATTGTTTGTTGCAAGATAATACACTTGGGCAGTCATATCAAAAATCATCTTTGATCTCAAAACTTACCACCAGCAATTGCACCCAGACCAAACCTATACGCAGACTCCAGAATAGTCATCAGAGGTGTCCTTGTCACTTTTTCTTTAGGCTGTTGTTCTTCATAGTCATGTATAATGCTGTGTGGTGTTACTTTTTCTAGATCATCTAGTGCTATTCGACTGTTTGTGTGAAAGAACGAAGGAATATAAATGTTATCTCGGTGAGCTGAAACTGCAAAAGGTTTTATTCTCATAGTTTTTGTGCATACTATTTATAGCTTCTTTTCAAAATGTCTGATACAATACTGCATAAGATATGAAAACTATTGATTACACCTAACATGTTTTGTTCACGTTGGAGGTAAAATTTGAGTGAGGTGCAGGATTGTGTCTTTTTGACAAAATGTTCCCATTCAATAGCAATTATACTCCATTCATTTTTTTCAAGAACGGAGCAATTCTGCCAATAGGTACAATACTGCACCTTGATGTGAAATTTGGATTCAACAAGCCTGTAGGCGAAAAGCACTTGAGGGCTGATAATTCCATTTCATAATAATGGACTGAGTTACACATGCAACCTTTATACTGCCAAGAACATGGGACTCTTTGAGAAAAAAAAGTGTCATTGTACTGTTTTACATCATTTACACTTTCCAGAGAAGATGTAGCAGAGGACAAAGATTTGATATCATCAAAGAGATCGTTAACATCTTCAAATTTTCTAAAACAGAAAACTTCTTGGCAGCAGGTTTGTCCAGCTTCACATCATTATTCAGATATCACTAGATTAAATCAAATCAACTAGTGGTACAATCAGACCAGGTGCTCATAATTATGCTGGTCCCCCTGATGTAGCTCAGTCTGCCGCCGGTAACTGCTGATAATAATAAGTCAAAAGTTTGACTACTAGAACTACAAGTGCTGTTATCGATAGGCTTTTTGAGTATCAATATGTCGAGAGACAAAACATCCGACATGTCGACAATATTATTGATATAGTTTTATATACAGGCTTGAGTTACAAGAAACAAGTGTAAGCTTAACAGCATGCGCAATACAAAAACAGAAATGGGTACATTATGAACATTGACAAATTCGCAATTTGTTCATACCTTTATTGTTAAAACACAAAGGGAAATGATAGAGTCACCTCAGTTGAAACATACTTTCCACGATGCGCTTGCTATTTTTAGACCATGGGCCGTCAGTCAAAATCGTTTACTTAATTTCCTTCTTTATTTTCTTTGCCTCGGCCTCGATGTTGTTTGGTATTGATACTACCATTTTGTGGATCGACATGTCAATTGATAATCAAGACTTCCGACAATCGAAAACAGCACTAAGAATAACACACCTTGGTCTGTCACTCGCCCTATCTAACTACACAACAATCATCCAAGAGTGGAAGACTTTGATAAAGAGGTTGACAAAATGGCGATATTTAAAATGCGACATCTGTATTATGCACCACATTCAAGTACTAGTTACAAGCAATTCATGCAATCACCAATGTGCCACGCATGTTATGTGTTTAATGCTAAAACCAAATCAATATTTATGCCTAACGGACACTGGCCAATCAAGTGCCAAAATTGATCTGCCATTACCAGCGTCTTTATTTTCTACTCATGGTAGAAATAAGTTGCTGGGGACAGACTAAGGTGCTCCCCATACCTTCATGTAATATGCCCTACATAGGTCCCCAATGTGCCAGGCCTGCAATGTGCTAGGGTCATCTAGGACTAGATCTTGCCCAGATCCCTCAACAAACCTTTACTACTAACCAACCTAACCTCTATCCTTCTTCACTGACCAATGTCCCATCTGTCTAGTAAATCCTCTGATCTATATCAATCCAGTGACCAAATAAATTTAGTGACTAAGCAGCAGCACCACCACAACCGAGCCGTTCAAGCCAACCGTCCAGATACTTGGCTTGGCTAGAGGATTTTGCTCAGTGGAAAATAGATGGCTCAGTCAGAGCTAACTAGGGCATGATCAATTAGACCACAAATGTTCTTGTCAGTATATCACTAGGTTTCACCAAGCATATTTTATATTAACATCTCATTTCGCTCATCATACTTACCCAGAGGATGATGTATCTAAACTGCATAGATGAAATAAAATAGAAATTTCTAGGGGTGTAATCTGTGGGAAATCCTTGGCATGGTGCATGAACTCCTCTGGGGAAAAAAGAAAAGAAGTAGTGCAATCAAGGTAAACGATTTTGCTGTACAACAACGCTATGAGATTGAGCATGATGTAATATGGGTAACAATTAAAAGATTTCAGATATCATAACAGAAGTTATTACAAACAATTTTCAAAATCAACAGATTCAGAAATATTTTGGTACCGGAATTAAAAGATGTGTTTCAGCAAACTATTTTGTCGCGCTTGTTCTTAAGGCTGGGGTAGACCTTCATATGGCATAAACCATTTTTGTACTCTAACTTTCAAACTAATTGCATAAACTATATAAAAGTATCAATTTTGGAAGCGGAATTTTACCCTGAACATGATGATGATATCAGTTTTTGACCAAAAATGTCAATTTTGGCAAAAAATACCAAAAACCATATTTTTTGCCCCAACATTTCTGGAAAGCCTAACTAAAATTTGCATTCATAAAATGTTGAACTTTTTTGCTTTTTGCGATCTAGAAACAAATGTCTAGGAACGGTTTTCTTAATTTTTTGATTTTTATCTTAGTTTTTTTAAAAATGCCAAAAATAGGTCAAAAAATGCAAACAATCCCACCGCTGCCACCAAAATAGCAATTTTTGGCCTATTTTTGGCAATTTTTTCAAAAAATAAG
>JXSR01S052503.1:0-12789 GCA_000969725.1 Ophiothrix spiculata
TTTTATCATAGTCAGCCCTATTAAGACAATACACAGGTTTATTGATATTTGGAACGCTCTTAACTTTACTTGTATTTAAAACAAGAGACACAGCAGAGTGGTCACAGCCATGGAGGTTATACGTTGAATTGCATGAAATCACAAAAGATGGATCTGAAACAAACACTAAATCAAGGAACAGTCAAAACATAGTTCTTTTGAGCTATCAAACATTTGGTGCAACAAGTCTTTGTTATCTTATAATCTGATATATAGTTCCAATGTACTTTCTGTTAATATCGGAGACTTAGTGATGAAAAATCAATACACCACCAAATTTTCTTTGTCAAATGTTTGGTGATTTTCAACACCAAGAATCCATTATTGATTAGAAGATGCACTGGAATTAATGTAATAACAAAGACTTGTTAAACTGAGTGTGTTATAGCTCAAAAGAACTGTTTTGACCCATACTGATGAATATTTATACAGTGTCGACAAGCTGCTTTCAAAATGTTATAATTTACACCCTTGTGTAATAGTTGCCATGGCAGATATTGAGCTGGAACAAATTGCATATGATTGTTAAAGAACATGAGGAAAAATTGATTGAACATTTAGTCAGTTGGAATCAGGGATGTGATTTTTCTGCGGATTTGGGGTCAAAATCTGACCCCTTTGAGATCAATGCAAATTCGGTGAGACATTTAGGGGGGGGGCGGGCGGGGTAGGTGGAAGCCTTCATAAACTCTCCTCAAACTAGTCGAGTCCAGCTCTAAACTATGTTTATTAAAGGTGTAGGTTCCTCTGCAATGCATTGTGCAAGGTTTTTAAAAACCTTAGCGTATGTCTTGTTTTTTCTTGAGAGGCAAAAGAAAGTATGCAACCCTGGGGATGAGGCTGTAATGTAAATAATGTAAACTACAACAACATTATCAAAATATATTTCCACAAATAGTAAAAAGCAGGACTTATCTTAAATGATTCCTGACGCTAAATAAAAGCCAATACACATAGGCCTCAGAATGTATGGAAGGTGACAGATCAGTACTTTATGGCAATGTCAATTGCAATGTGCAAATTAGATGGGCGGGTAAATATGTTAATTTTTTAGGCCATAGAAACACATTGGCAAAGTTTCAAGTTAAAATTATGTAAAATAAAAATAGTATGAAGGTTTATTCATAGGATATTGGTAAAATATTGGCAAATATGAATATTAATGAGCACATATAGCCAATGTTGCTCATTATCTTTATCAATTATTATAGAAAACAAAGAAATTAAAATCATGCATATCTTGGCAACCGTATGTCCGATTTCCTTCAAACAAAAAACATTTTGCTCAGTGTTTTAAGCTTTACTTGTTCAAGTGCCTCTAAATGCAGTTTCTAATTTCCAGAAACATCCTTTCGATCCACCCTAAGTTTCTTTATCAGACCTATTATTAAACCAAATTTGGTACAATCTTGAATGAATACTAATTGAACTCTCTTTCAGTATATCTATTATGCAAATTAGGGCTATCTGCATTCCAATGCATTCCAGAATGAGTTGTTTATATTGAACCTGTCAAGTCGTGGCGTGAAAGTTAATTGCTTAAACTTACAGGACATGTTTAAATTACAGTTTTCTTTATTTGTTAGCAACAGTTTGATCGACATTTAGAAATAGCAGAAAGAGCAAAATTTTAAATTGTTGGCCAATTTTGCCTAAAATCAGATTTCGACCTAATTTTCATGACCTGAAGTAATTTATGACGTATAATTACGTAACCGCTTGTCAGATTTTCATGATATTCTTATCAATGGTAAAAAAGACCCTACCCTACAAGCATCGAATTTCACGGCGGCCATGGCCGTCGATGCCCTAGTCGTTGACCTTGATGCCCCAAGAAAAGCATCAACCTCGAGGGCCAGATTGGCCGTGCCCATATTGAATAGTGGTCAGAATGCCCCTAGACTGCTCGGTCATTCATTTCTGTTTGTTTCAGTGTGCCAAAATAATTCTCATGATATTATAAAACAATGAGATTTTTTTGGGGAAAGAGTACATATGCATTTGAACCAAAAAGTTGTAGCGATAACGTTTAATGTTGTATATAACCTTGTTTGACCTTAAATATTGCAAACAACCCCAGAGATGTTTTTGTGAAAAATACAAATATTTATTGCATCGGCGATTGTGGCATAATTTGCCGACAACAAAATGTGTTAAAGTTTATCCGCGCAATAAATATTGTGTTAGCCTCGTTGCCCCGTCTTCTTGGCCTTGGTGCTCCTCCAAAAGGTATATGGTCAAGGCCATCTTGGTCTGTCCTCAAAACGACAAAAATTTGAGACTTGCTATCCTATACTATGTTATAAAGCAACAAAGTTTGAGTCTGTCAATTTCAAATTCACATAGGGTTGAACGAGGGTTAAAATACATCAAACGAACATGCTTACGATTTTGTTGAATTTTGAAAAAAAAAAAAAATTCTGACAAAGGTATCTTTGTTTATCACTCAAAAAATAATAATGCTGTGATATTAAAATTTTGCAAACATCTTTAGCAGAGATATGTATCATAAGTTATGCAAAGTTTGAATTCTCCAACTACTATACTTTTTGCAAACTCTTATTTTTCTACATGCAACCATTTTTTTGGACACCTGGTATTATAAATATATACAATAACAAATCATGATTTCTTTGGAAATTATTCAGCAGGTTAACAGAGTAATAAAAGAAATTTAAATAGAAGAGGTTGTACTTACAGCATTGCCATATTTACAATATGGCAATACTTCAGTTACATATAGAAAGAGTATTCGGATGAGCTCTGGACGACCTGGCACGTCACAGCAGACTAAACCCACATGAGAGTTTTACGAGTTCACAGCAATACACCTCTTAAGTTAAAACTTCAGAAAAATTGAAAGTTCTCTGCTGAGTTGTAATGTTGATTTTTTGAGTGAGTTAAGAGAATCTGCTGATTTTGTAGATCTCCTGGGCATCATCCACCAAGTGGTAAATATTGTTTTCAAAAAGGTGAACTCCGCCAAGCATCGTGGAAGCATTGCCTGAGGTCACTCACAACTTACAATGTCCTGGGAAAGATAATTTTTGAGCGATCTCCAGGTGGAGCTCGGATCAGGTCTCGCACAAGCATCGGGCGAGTTGTCCGCGAGTAATGAAAAATTGGTAGAAGAGCTCACAGCTCTTTAAATCTTCATTAAAACGTCAAGAATTGTAACCAGTTTTTGAAAAGAGTATGTAGCGATGCTTGGCTGGTGCTCACGCGATGCCCGGTCAAGTTCGCTCATTTAGTCACTTTTACTACTTGGCCGACTACTCTTCCTATAGACATGGAGTATGTAATAACACTTATGTGTCGTGTGGTTTTGTTTGCTCTGGCGCGCCATATGTGACTTAAGCATTAGCCTCAAACATATACTTTTTGATGTGGTGTGTCACATGTTAATTTCATGTGTCAAGAAATAAAACAGCAAAAAGCATAGTTGACATTAGCTGCTTCGATGAGTTTATTTCATTCAGTTTCGGTGGTACTGCATTAATATACAAGCATAAAATCATAGGTAAGGCCAACATAATTAAATTATTTGTCTCAAAGCTGCCGTGCGCATTTATAAAAACATGCATATTTATGATTTTTTTCTTCTGTATTTATTTTATTCCAAAGTTTTTAAAACAATTGCTTCAAAATCTTGATATTTTATTATTTTATTCACAACTCTGGTTTTACCCCGGTTTTACAATAAAAAATCTCATCCCAGAAAAATACAAAAATAGAGGTAAAATAAAATAAAAACTTAAATTTAAAAAAAATGCATTTAGTTTTTAATTTTTCACCTAGTGGTGAGCTTTGAGACAAACAATTAAATGATGGTGGCCTAACAGAATGACAAATAGATTAAAAGTATAATTAAAACTATGATTTTAAAAGTTATAACATAAAAGTGCATTTGGTGTCCTGGATTTGGTTAAATATAAGCTGGTTTCATAGCACAGTAGTTGCTATGTTGCAATAACATCAAAGTGCACAATCTCAGTAATGGTGTAGTTTAGGACCCTGTTCATAATAAGGAACGAAAGTCACTAATTCATCAAGTTAAATGAACCAAAGAAGCTAAAATAGTTAAAATGTTATCTAGACAACAAGGTTAATATATCGGAAGGAGGGCAGGGCTTTGAATAATGACGGAAATTATGGGGTAAAATGACAAGGTTAAAACAATTCGTAAAAAGTAATAAAATTGCAGATTTTTGTCAAGCTTTTTGTCTCCAAACACTGCTAAAATTGCTTGCAAATTTCAGAAAGCTCACCTGTATCGATGAAGCTCTGTTTCCGTTGATCCAAAATGTTGTTTAAATGTCTGAAAGATTGCAGAGTTTTCATAAAAGAGTGAGATTTTTACACAAAAATAAATCTGTGATCGGCCATTTTTGATGATTGCACACTGTAGAACAAACGCTCGCTGGTTGGTTATTCATTGCGCCGGGATCTTAACCCGAGCTCTGATTGGTTGAATGTCGCGTTAAATTACGCGGTGATCAAATACGCAGGAATGGAGACAATCGCGGAAGTCTGACTTTTTGGCCTAAAAATGAAGGTAAAATCGCTTTTATGGTAAGTTTAGCTTGATGGATGAACTTGATAAAGGATTTATTGAAAACATTGATGATTTAGAATTATTTGATTTTTGATTTCAAACAATAAAAGCTGTTCTGTTCCTTATTATGAACAGGGTCCTAAACTACACCATTGCCACAATCTCAGCCTTGCCGTGCTTAACAATTTTGCGACAAACAAGACCAGTGAATAAATCGATGACCTTGTCAGTTTGGTCATAACAACATTTCATAAGCAGTTGTATTTAATTCAAATTTGGTTGCAACAAACCATTGCAGCAATTCTGCAAATGTGATGTACAGCATCATGAAAACTCTGAATTGCAAAGAATTGGGGCTGATTTCGCTAATGTGAGCGATGATTGCTAACCTCCGTTTTGATTGTTAACTCAAAAAATGATCGCTAAATCGTTAAAAATACCTGCTATTTAGCGATCATTTTTGGAGTTAGAGATCAAAACGAGGTTAGCGACCATCGCTACAGGTTAGCAAAATCAGCCCATGTTCATTTACTGTTACAAGCTACAAAGAGACAGCTACTATGAGACAATCTCAACAGTGGACCTTGCTTACACAAAATCTGAATACTAGTTAGATTGTCTCAATGGTGGACCTTGCTTACACAAAATCTTAATACTAGTTAGATTGTCTCAACAATGGACCTTGCTTACACAAAATTTGAATACTAGTTAGATTGTCTCAATGTTGGACCTTGCTTACACAAAATCTGAATACTAGTTAGCGCCTACTTGTTTACGAAATACAGGCAAATATCTAGGGTCTGGTGCTATATTCAATGAGGCCGCCAGTCCGAATGGAATATGGCACCAGACCCTAGATATTTCTGGTATTTCGTAAGAACAAGCAGGGGGTAAAAATTTATCCTTCCCAGTGGGCACAAAAAACTTCTAAACCATTTCTCAACGTTGATATTTGGTTGAGAAATGAGTTGAATTTGTAACAATGATCAACCAAAATTCAACTTTCTCAACCAAAATTCAACTATAATTCAACCAAAATTCAACCATCGCAACCTAAAATCAACCAAATTTCAACCAAAATAGTAGAATTATGGTTGATTTGACGTTTAGATATCAACTTTGTGGTTGAATCGTGGTTGATTTGCAGTTGAGATATCAACGTTGATATTTCAACTTAAAATCAACCTTTTATCAACGTTGATATCTCAACTTAAAATCAACCACGATTCAACCACAAAGTTGATATCTCAACTTCAAATCAACCACAATTCAACCACAAAGTTGATATCTCAACGTCAAATCAACCATAATTCAACTATTGAAATTTTGGTTGATATTTGGTTGATTTTAGGTTGAGATGGTTGAATTTTGGTTGAATTATAGTTGAATTTTGGTTGAGAAAGTTGAATTTTGGTTGATCATTGTTACAAATTCAACTCATTTCTCAACCAAATATCAACGTTGAGAAGGTTGAGAAGTTGAGGTATCAACGTTGAATCAACGTTGATTCAACGTTGAGAAGTAAATTTGTGCCCACTGGGTTAAAAGTGTACATGATTTTTGTAATCTTGTTGGTACACAATTGTAAACCTACTATCGAAAACAATAACAATTATAACATAGTCTTGTAAACAAAGCATTGAAAACCCAAAAAACATCTGTGTCACACACTTGTTTGAATATGCGCGTATTGATCCAAGTGTGCACGCTTGGGTTGAGACCATGCCATTAACGCTGCATTACATATGCAAGACGCTCTTACGCAGCACCTTAAACAACGCACAAACACATTATAAGTTCAAAGAATAATTAGTTATATTGAGTTTGTGTAAGAGTCATGGAATACGAAATATATTTAGGGGTATATTTTTATTTCTGAAAATCATAAATACAGGATTTGTCTAAAATATGTTAGACCAATAAGATTACAGAAATCTACACTAAAGGATAAACACAAAAACTCTGGATATTACAAAATTCTTTTTGGTTCACACGTACTGAAATTCAATATGTGGATTTAGGGTTTCAACAGGAAGTAAATCTGTATGCATCAAAATTTTAGGTGCACACAGCTTTGCCACAAAAAGAATGACCTGTGATACATATATAATAGCTGCTTTAATCAAGGAATTTTTATAGGGGGAATTGGGATACGCCGCCACCTTGTGTTGCTCATGGAGCAGAGTTATTGTACCTCCAGATATATTCGGAGTTTGGCCCGATATCCAGGCAAATCGCGTAAATTTTCACTTGACGCATATACAGCGTGTGCAGTGTGTTTTACGTGTAAACTGTGTCTGCATTTCAAATAGCGTGTATTGCGACTTGCTCTGATCAAAGTACGCCAATTTTCCTGCTTACAATGTACCAATTACCAAGTTGGGTTTCCTTGGTAAAAGCCTAAACAAGATGATTTTTTGAAATATTAGAGGCACATCTAATATACACACATTATATGCAATAGAGTTGGCAAATGCTTGATATCAAGCATTTTTAAATTAATTTGATTAATTTATATTCAACAACTTATTTTTATTTTACCCTGTCTATTCATCAAAATAGGAGGAAATAAAAGCACTTCCTCCAAGTAGCTGCTTTCATACTTATTTCAGCTTTGTACCACTGTCGCTTGCTTTATATTCACACTTTTGCAGTTTGAAGCTTTGCAGATTGTCGCTCATATTTCAACTTGAAAAATCTTGGTGTGCGACAAGTTATTATCTCAGCAACATGCAGCATTGCCGCTACGACAACTGGAAGCGACAAATTTCTGTCAAATTATACATAACGCAGCAAAAAAAGCTATAGGACTACATGAGTATAAAAGCAGCATAACATTTCAGATCCAAGGACCAGTATTTAGGGAAATAAAGAACATCTATCTCTTATAGAGTTGATTTATATCCAAATTGTTTACAAAAATAACTTTTATATAAAATGTATTGGAAACTCTTGTTATCTCTGTTATCCATTACAGCAGAATAGGGCAAAGATCAGAGAAATATTATTGATCAGTCTTCACATGATTCACTGAATGGTCATCTAATCATGGCATCCTTGAATTTGGAACAAAGATTTGTTAAAGCAGATACAGGCTGATCATTTAAGGGGCCTGTTAAGGCTTTTATTTTGACTTTCTTTTTTGGCTTATAAGTCTAAAAATATTAAGTTACAATATAAAAAAAGTATACATTTCTAGAAAGGAAATTTGACAAGGAATCTGTTTATGCTATTGGTTTGGTTCAAAAATGACCATATTTGGTAAAAAATAGCAAAAAGCAGTGATTTTGCCTACACATGAAACGGGAAAGGTAACTAAAAAAATTGTTACTGCCATTTTATCACTTATATATTTTTGGAAACTGCACACAATTATCTAGGATCGCATTTTTTACTTTTTTAAATAAAGCCGAATTTTTCGAAATATAATAAAAACCATGTTAAATGTGCCGTTTCCGACATTTATCTGCATCAATTTTGATAGAAATTAATGAATATCTTTGATTTTAGGACCTTAAATTGAAAAATGAGAAACGCGATCCTAGATTTTGATATACTGTACATAATGGTTGAAAAATCTTTCCTCGTACTTTTTAGATTTTTAGTTACGTTTCCCGTAAAAATGATGTTTTTTCATCAAAACTGATATGGAGACATCCCATGTTTAATGAAGAAATCGCACATTTTGACCTGAAATCCATGAATTTTGAGGTCTAAACTTTGGGCATCGGACAATAAAACTTATTATGTAATTGATATTATTGTTAAGTATTGTACTCAACTTTCAGATCCGAATTTAAGCTCCGTATTTTGTAAATATTGAAAGAAATCTAAAATACCAATGTTCAATTATTTGGTCTTTGTTTACAATATTGACAAGTTTATTGCGGGATTTTAACAAAATGTGCTCATTCAAGAACATAACGCAACGCGTTCACCCGCGCACGCAGTACTTGTTACCGCGCAAAAATTCACGCACATCAAAACACGCAACCTAAACGCAAAATATAGGACGCGTAGTTATGCCCGTAATTTCCCGCCAACAGCCATGTGTTTATTTTACTGTAAAATGTCAAAATGATCTTTTAATTTTACCTATAAACAAGTTTAAAACTTTTGTTTTGTAGTATTTTATTGTCTGTAATAAAAGGTAACATGCTGAAGTATCAGAAAATGCAGAAAAACTAAATTCTGCTACCGAACAAATGGCCGGGTTAGCAGGCCCCTTAATATGATCATAATCTGTTACGCTGCATCATATGACACAGTTACTAAAACAAAGGTTCTAACCTTGGTAGTTGTGAGACCACCAGGTCCAGGCTTTGATTATGTACATTTGTGATGGCTAACCCCAAAGGGGGCACATTACAGCATTTTAAAAATTGATAAAAGGCAATCAAATTTTACAACAGAAATCTGCTGTAAATTCTGACTTTATTTTTGCTGCCTATTTTCTCCAGTTTCTTGAAAAGTGCTCTGTCGCAAAGTGTTCCTTTTCAGGTGAACCATCTCATTTATTTAATTCCTGGGTCAGTGTTTTACTCCCAAAATGATAGGCCACAGTTCTAGAAGCACATAGCAATATTACCATTATAGGTCTCATAAGAGACCATATTAACTTCCTGAAATCTTATCTGCAAATAAGTTTCCTAAGCTTTAATTCTTCAAAAATACCCATAACATACATCATTAAGTACATGTTTTGTCAAAGCACAATTACTGTAATGTTTATTGTGCCCCTATTAACTTCTTACATGCAAGCTAAAATAAGCTTCTTATGCATTTACTCTTACAAAATACCCTTGCATACACCATTTTAATACACCTTTTGTCACCAATATGACATAGCATTAGCATCCAGCATAATTACCATCATGGTTACGAGTTATAACCCCTCATACTAACGATATTTTATTTATATTATTTCAACCTTTATTAAGCATCGAGAAACAACAATGATATAAAGGAGGTACACATAAGCCCAGGCCGTAGAATGAACATCAAAAGACTCTGATGCCCAAACTAACGCAGGGCTATAAACAAAATACAATTTCACAAAACGACGCAAAAGTGGAGAAGAAGACCAGGTGTTTGAGAAACCAGCAAAGTAAACAAACGAGATCATATGGCAATAATGGCTGATTATCTGAGCCCAAGCTGGCTCTTGTCTAGCATTCCAGATCGTATAACTCGCTAGGAGAGCCAATTTGCTGATTTCTCTCACAAATGCCTTCTTTGGCTTGGACTCTACAGAGGAAAATACTTTGGCAATGTTTCCAACATTGTCAGGAGTAATGAGTCCTCTCGACCCAACATCAAAGCATGTCAGGCTGCAGACGAACCCATTATCCTCAATATCGGAGACAAAGTCAACATACTTTTCCTGTTTACGCTCATGTGCATTGGCGATATTTGTTTCAAAAGGCACAGTGAGGCACATACCAGCCAAAAATAACTTGTAAGCTTTTACTTTTAGAAAATACCAATAACAATGCCATTAAGTACACTTTTTGTCACCGCAAGTTTGTCATGCAAGAATTCCTCCTCGTCCACCATTCCTCTTTGACTGACACCTGCCATTTATAGATCTGTCAGAACCTTAACAATTTCCTAGGAATAATTCTGCATCCCCTAGCCTTTCAACTCCATAACATCAATCATTGTCTGCAAGAAATAGAAAGAGAATACAGTGATGATATTCAGCAGTACTGATATTCAGTGGCAGCACCAGGATTTTCAAAGTGGGGGGAATGGGGGCAAAGGAAAAACGGGGGAAGTTGAACAAAAATGGTCAGAGGAAAAAAAATTGTACTGCGCGCAAAGTGTGCAATTTTTTTCGGCCAAATTTTAGCTAAAAATTGTTAAAAACTTAAAGGTGTAGGTTCCTATTTTAACATGTGTAAAATCTACTTGTAATTAATTGACCTTGACCTCTGAAGTGCATTTTATGAGGTTTCATCCTCAGTTTGCTTTTTGGGGCAAAACAAAGTATGCAACCCTGGGGATGAGGCTGTTAAGAAAATATATAAGAAATGGGAAATGGGTATACCAATCAACTTTACTTTTTTGCTATATCTCAAAAACTATTTGGAATTTGGAGGTGAATTTTTGGATTTACAATCCGAAAAATATAGGCTTTCATTTGACATCAAAAATGCAATACTTAGGGTTGTGCCTTGGGGATGAGAATGTGATTGGAACCTACACCTTAAAAATTAGGGAAAAAATGCCAATTTTGACTTAAAATCATCATATTATCATTAAAATTGCATGCTTTTGACATTTTACATATGAATTATCAAAACAATGGGAAATCAAGTGTGAAATTTGTGTCAGTGACTGAAACTTGGGAGGCAATTCTGGGCTGGGGGCAAGGCTTCTGACTGGGAGAGGCAAATTCCTCGATCCATTTGAGCCGACCCTGATGATAACAACGTATGACCTTTGAGATTTGTTGGGACATCAGGGTGTGTAGAGGCTTCTTTTTAAAACTTTTTTTAAATTTTAAAATGTGAAGGGCCTGGCATTTGGATGGAAAGAGGTTGAGTTTAATTTCTTTCTTTAGACCACTCAATGAAATTATCAAGATGGAACTGATAGGTTCTGGACTGAGTCAATTTTCTGCTATGGTTAAATCATCCACATATTTTCAGCGTCTTGTATTGGGTTGCTTGTCTTGAGCAGCATCATTAATAACAGCTTGCAAACTTATGGGGTAGATTTTTGTGCCCTTGAGTGCCCAGCTTTAGTTATTTTGTAATAAGACAGTGTCTCATCGTAATTTTTGACAGAACCTACATTTAGCACTGCCATTTTTATCCTTTCGGTGGTGTAAAAAGTAGAGGGATCTAAACACGTATAATCCTATTTTGTCCTTCTCTCATATAAAAAACAACATTTAACTTCAAATATTTCATCTGTGCATACAATGTAACTGTTGTTTTCCTCATAAAATAATAATTACAGTTACAATGCAGGCGCGTAGCCATCGCCCGGACAGGTCCGACAATGTCCGACCAATATTTTGCAAAAAACAAAACAAAAAAAACAGTATTGAAATGTTTTTATATATATTTAAATCAAATTATGATAAATATTTCTTGAAATCGAAACAGAAATTTTTGCAACATCACATCGCCATAATTCTGGTAATTCCTTCTTTATAAATATGCAATATCTTACACAAAGTGGTACATCTTCCTCATCGTTACACAGTGCTCTATCCCGGTACTCTAAACCGACATAAAGGTGGGCTGCGGAAGAGAGCTGTATAGTGAACTAACTTTTTGTGGGGACGTTTAGCTACTGAACTACAATGGACAATTTTGGGGAAACTATGCATCAAATGGTGTGAACAAAGTTGGAAATTCCAAAATGTTCTAACTATACTTAGGGGGCACATCCCCCTCAGAGAAAAGATCTAACTTCAGGCATTAGCTAGCAAAAACTATGCACCAAATTGCATGAATAGTGTTTCCAAATTACTAAATTTTCTAATTAATGAGGGGAACATCCCCCTCACAGACCCCTTTCGTATGTTTTGTTCCCTGTTCAATACAAAATTGAGTGAGTGTTCCCAAATTACAAAATTTTCTAACTACTGAGGGGGGCACATCCCCCTCAGACACCCCCTTTATATGTTTGGTTCCATTGTTCAATACAAGTACTTTGCCTGCATAAGTGCTAACTTCAGGCATCAGCTAGCAAAAACTATGCACCAAATTACGTGAATAGTGTTTCCAAATACCAAATTTTTCTAATGAGGGGACATTATACCCCTCAGACACCCCCTTTGCAATTTTCTAACTACTGAGAGGGCACATCCCCCTCAGACACCCCCTTCGTATGTTTTGTTCCCTGTTCAATACAATTTGATAGGGAAAATGCTAAACTCATACATCAGCTAGCAAAAACTATGCACAAAATTGCGTGAATAGTGTTCCCAAATTACAAACTTTTCTAACTACTGAGGGGTCACACACCCCTCAGACACCCCTTTATATGTTTGGTTCCCTTGTTCAATACAATTTGATAGGGAAAATGCTAAACTCATACATCAGCTAGTAAAAACTATGCACAAAATTGCGTGAATAGTGTTCCCAAATTACAAAATTTTATAACTACTGAGGGGTCACACACCCCTCAGACACCCCTTTATATGTTTGGTTCCCTTGTTCAATACAAGTCCTTTGCCT
>JXSR01S052508.1:0-12385 GCA_000969725.1 Ophiothrix spiculata
AGAAAAAAAAGGTTTATATTGTGTATTTTTTAAATAGTTTCACAAAATATAACATGTCGGGAGTACAGTAAGACCAAAATACCATTGATTAATCAATTTTGAATGTTTGCCTCTTGGGTGGACAGAATGTCCCAAAACAGAGCCATTTTTTTTAAAATTGCCCATAAGACGCAGCTAGCGTGTGGTTTAGCGGAGGAGCTGGTTGGCGCAGCGGTAGTAATAGTTCCCTCGCCTTGCACCAATGAGGTCCCGGGTTCGAGTCCCGCACCCGGCGCTTTATGTGCATTTGGTTGTCAGTCCATGCTCGCTTCGGCAGGTTTTTCTCCAGGTGCTCCAGTCTTCCTCCTGTATTCAAAACTGAATTTAAAAAACGTCTTGGAGCCCTGGACCTGGTAAAGATAAGCTTCTTTCAGCTTACTTGGACTGTCTTTGGTACCAAGTGCAGTCCAAGTTGGGTTTCCTTGGCGAAAGCCTAAACAAGGTGATTTTTAATTTTAGACTCTTTGAAGACGCAACCAGATGCTAACCAGTTAAAATAATTTGAACATTAGCGTCTCCGTTAGCGTCTAGCCAGACGCTACAGTACAGGGCTTCACCGTTTCCAATCAGTAATCCACAGTACCGCGACATCGCGCGTGCCTGAATAGCGTTGCCGTTGGCGTTGGGTACTCTCGTAAAATGCAAACGCAATTGTGTTACGCAAGGCTCAAAATTTTCGTGTCCGAGAATTATTTGAAACAACAATATAAATAACTCTCCTGACCTGAAAGGTTCAAAGAGAGTTGTCAGGAGAGTGATTTGAGGTCATACCATTAGATATTAGCTGATTTTAGCAGTCTGAGGTGAGCTAAATATTGCTCTCCAAAGATACTGTTTAGGCGAGCATAGGAGAGCAATCGCTCTAGCTTGCCTTAAAAATGAAGGCCTGCGCTAGCTGCGTCTTGCTAGTATTCATGGGCATCAACCAAGGCCGAGTCCCTGCACAGTGCCACTCTTCAAAAAAGGTAGCCGCTCTTCACCAGCTAATTACCGGCCAATCTCCTTAACGTCTGTGCTGTGTAACCTATGTAAACATATCATTCACTGTGCCATCATTCGACATCTATCTGACGCACAACATGACATAGAAAGCGTCGCTCATGTGACACCCAACTGGTTATCACAATTAATTGTGAAGAGTTTGAACGATAAATCTCAGACTGTCATGATATTACCTGATTATGAAAAGGCTTTTGACAAAGTCTCCCACCGCTATTTGATGTTAAAAGTCAAACACTATATGCCTGGTATTCATATGGCTCCATTTAGAACTGGATTGAGCAGTTTCTTCAAGGAAGAACACAAACCGTTCTTGCTGATGGTCAGAAAAGTGCAGAAACCAAAGTTACCTCAGGTGTCCCCCAGGCCAGCCCCAGGGTAGTGTGCTGGGGCCGCCACTCTTTCTGATTTTCATCAACGATCTCCCTGAATGCGTCAAGTCGTCAACAACTCACCTGTTCGCTGATGACAGCATCCTTTAACAGTAGATAACAACTATGGCTGAATGTCGCTCTCCAACAAGACCTTAATGCTCTGCAAGACTGGGAACGGAAATGGCTGATGAAATTCAACGCCAAAAAATGCCAGGTGCTCCGAATCTCCAACAAGCACCGTCCCATCAAAGCTGACTACTTTGTCCATGGCCAAGCTCTTGAAGTTATTCTGGATACCTTGGAGTCCATCTTGATAGTAACAGTCACATTGATGCAGTCACCAAGAAAGCTAATGGGACTAGAGCCTTTCTGGCACATAATCTCAGTCACTGCAGTCCACAAGTCAAAGCTGCTGCGTACACAACTTTTGTTCGACCAACAGTTGAATTTGCATCCTGCACTTGGGATCCTCACAGGAAGAGGAACATCAACAAAGTGGAGAAAGTTCAACGCGGCACCGCTAGATTCGTAACTGGAGAGTGGAGACTACAACTATACCAGCTCTGTGTCTGAAATGATTAATTCCCTCAACTGGCCTTCCTTGGAAGACATCGCTGCCATAGCCGACTTGTGATGTTATATTCACCATATGGACTTGTCGTCATTGATCGGAACCTATACTTGACTCCTCTTTCAACAACTACCAGAGGTCACAACTCACGGTTCTTCATTCCATGTACCGACTCCGCCGTCTTCACCAGCTCCTTCTTTCCCTGTACTATCAGGGATTGGAACAAGCTCCAATTCGATCCTGCGGTGTCTCTCACCCTTGATGCCTTCAAGTCTGCATTTAATAATGGCAGCCAGCAGCTAATTTACCTGCATCTTGGTTTTTTTACTCGCACTTGTAAATATTTTTCAACATTGTCCTTCATGTCCTCCTGGGTCGTCACATGTGCACACCAGTGCGTCAATCTTTGTATTATGAAGGCTGCACTTAAAGGGAGAAAGAAAGAAAGTTTCTCTGCGTACTGCATCGTTTAACTCAAGTGTGACATGCGCAATCGTCGGCGCTTCACAAGTACTGGAATCACACGCTGTAAATATGTGCGACTTTCGCGCAAACCACCGTAGCAACACGCCTCATTCTCCAAAAACCCCGCGAAAGAAGAAACTTAATTATTAAAAATACTATAGCTGCTACGGACACATTTCACAGTAATTCCCAACTTTATGCATACATGTCTAGTATTTTTTTTATCAATGATACAAGTACAGAGTACTTGCATACCCCATCAGCCCATGAAGGAGTATTCGTACATGGGACCAACGGCTTTACGTGACTTCCAAACCAATGAGCAAGTAGAATAAAGTTTAATAATTAAGTTTCTCCGGTTGCGTTTTTTTTGGAGAATGGCGCTCTACGGTGGTTTGCATGAAAGTCGCACGTATATACAGTGTGTGATTGGCCTAATTCCTGATAAATTTGTTATTATTATTATTATTACAAAGCATTTATAATGCGCTCTACAAAGAACACATCGCAGATAACATATATACAAAAACAACAGTAAGAACAACAACATTCTCAAGCAATATTAAGAAATATTAATGGTTTTAGTACATATCACACTCAGCTTTCAACCTCATGTGATACAAACCCAAATCATATTGCATGAACAATCAGGGGATAACTATTTGCAGGGTTCGACTTTACCGTCCAGTTCAGCAATGAGATGGTCCTCCGATCATTTTTTTTTTAGGTTGTCACTGATTTTTGAATTGAAGGGGTAGGCGCAATATATGCTAACCCTCTTTTTGCACAAGTTACTGGTTTTGATTTGAATGATTTTTAACTTTAAAAATGAAAAATAGTTTTCGAAAAGTTTATTATGATGAAGTACATGGGTGAATGAAAATATTTTGACCAAAATTGAAGTCCCAAGTGATTTCAATAAAACAAGCCAGTCACTTGAAAAATGAGGGTTAGCACTATATTGCCCCAAGATCTGGCACATTACAATTTCTAACTTTCTAGAAACACTAGATACCAAAGTTTTTTCTTTTTCAAAATGCTAGATCTAAGAGTACTTGATGCAAGGATTATAAATAATTCAGTGATTCCGGAAGACGTACAGTGTTTCTAAATAATCTATAGCGCTGAATATGAATTCAGGGGCAATTAGTGCTAAGCCATAGTGTCTGATTTTTAAGCCACCCTTAGACTTTTGAATAGCTTAATCTTAGCCATAAAATGATTTTGCTGAAAATAGTATCCAATATGGTGATAATGAAACTCAGCCAGCTAGATGTTTTTCCCCAAATTAATTGTAAAATGATGTAATAACTTGTTTTAAATGCATTTTTTTCAAAACCAGTACAAAGGTGGTCTGAAAATAGGTGTGGGTTAGCACTATATTGCGCCTACCCCTTCAATTAGTAGTCCTTCTGAAGGACCTGTAAATTTAGTGAAGGACCTGTGGATTTTGAGACTTAATTACTGGTCCTTGTGTCCTGTGGATATAAAAGTGTAAAGGCAACTCCTGATTTGTATCAAGTAATCAGCTTTATTTATATGTGCAGTCTTGATCTTCCGTTGCAGATACTTCAAACGCTTGCATTTAACAAGGTAACAGTCCCATTGAAGACGGCTAAATCAACAGTACTCTGCAATTGACTTGAAGCAATATGCAAGAAAGACAAAGAGACGGGTCAAGCAACATGAGCAGATATGGAATTTTTCAAGATCGGGAAAATGGAAACTGTCAGGTAAAATTGAGATTTTGAATTGCAATTGTATTCATTTATTAGGGGAAACATGTTAACTAATCGACAACAACTTACTGTTATTTGCAGTGATGGCAAAGTCAAATCATGGATACCTGTCCACTGTGTCCAGGGAATACTGGCATGGAAAGTCTTCAACTTGATGCTGTTAAACCATAGACACAAATTAAAGATGCAACAAAAACAATGGGAATGGAGAATTATTCCTTGATCGAGGCAATTAAAAAATGTTTGTATGCGTATGTGCCTGCCAAACTTTGATAATTTGACCCCTGCCTTTATACTTGTTTTACGAAAAACACCCTTTTTATCAACATAAACTGCACGTACCATCTTTGTGCAAAAGATTGCGGTACATACATACGGTCATTTTCACAATCAATGGTGTAACTTTCAATTTGGCACTTTTTGATCTGTAGCTTGGTAACCGAGAGGCGGAATTCTATGAGGTTTTTGCCAGAAAACTGTCCTAGGTAAAGCCTACCTCAGGTAGCTTAACCAACTTTACATGTTTTTCTTTTCAGATTTTATGGCCCAAGATGTGCCCACTTTAGCTGTCTCATTTTTTGCACACCCTATTTCTAGCAACTTGTTATTTTATTGTATTGGATTAAATTTCCAGTTTTTTTCCTTGTAGTTATAGACAAGTGTTCAACCTTTCTTGCTGGTATATTTTTCAGCATCAGCTCGATTTAATTTCTGTGGACAGAGACGACGAACTTTGACGTTTCAGAGGTTACATTTTCCGTTAACAATTGATAACCACATCTAGCAGGTCACTTTTGATACTAAATCAAGCTGAATTTGCTCACTTGTTATTATAATTTAAACATTAGTAGTGGTACTTTAAGTTACACACAAAATCTTTTTAATCTAACAACTTAATAGGATTTCTTGAATATGTGAAATGAAATGTTAAATTTTCCGTTAACACCGCTGTAACCTCTGAAACAAACTGTTTACTGATCAGATTTTTAAATGAATACTGTTAACCTACCTTGGAACTCATTAAAATGTTGTGACAAACAATGCTAACTTGTCTGAAAGTAAATTGGGCAAACGCATTAAAACACCATCATTTCAGAGCCAATCTTAACTTTCCGTTAACACCTGTAGCCTCCGAAACAAAATGTAACCTCCAAAACAAACAAAACAATAATTGTTGTCTTTTCTTTCCCAAGTGTCCAAGGTTTTGGTTTATTTGGTATTAAAATTAATCATTTAGTCATGTACACTGCAGATGACTTAAATTTTATTATTTTTTCTAAACATTTCAAAAATGTTAACAAAAATATGTAACCTCCGAAACTGGCCAATGTACCACATTTCTGCATCAATGTTGAATTTTCAATCTGTAAATTCCAGGAGCAACAAGATGTTTATTTCTCTACTTATTTTTCTTGTAGAGTGAATTATTTAAACCCAGGAATACTTTGATAACCTTATGGCATCAATATTTTTTGGTTTAGTTCATTATTGCTTAAAATTGTTAACAAATGTAACCTCCGAAACAAATACTTAGGAAAGGTCAACATTACAAAAACTAAATTGAATTTCTTTGAAACTTGTATGGTAAGATATCCCAACAAAGGGTACTTAATGATGAGAATTTGAATTAGTGTTCCCTCTGGGAATGTATTTTAAAATAAAAAAATATCTATTGAGTTCAGAACTTCCTGTAAAAATGGCAATTCAAATGCTCAAATTTCTAAAAGCCCTCTGGTATATACCCAAACTTGTGTCTCCAGTTAAACTTCAATCTATTCCAAACTGTAAAAACAATTTTTGTAGTTAATTCTTCCTTTATTTTTCAAACTTCATACCAGCTTTATAAAATACTCATCTTGTTGCAATTTGCCCTTTGGACCATAGTCGGCACCATTCATTTCATAGAAAGGATATAATTTAAGCTTCAGAACATTAAAATTTCCTAAATTTGAACATTTTTTAACATTAATTGAATGAAAAAAGGATGATAAAAATGGTTTGAAAATTTGACCCTTCTGAGACAGATGTTACACCATTGATTGTGAAAATGACCATACATAAAAGCTTATTTAACGTGCCATTTCATCAAGATCACAGCATGGCACCAGTATAAATAATCCTTGTGTGCCACCACCGTCCCGCAACTAACCATTTTCACATTACACCTTTTGCCCTTAAGCAAATAGAAATCCCCAACCCCCTGCCCCTAAAAATTCAATTATGGTTCTCAAAATGCATTATCAGGCATGAGAATCTTCAGATAATTATCTGATTTCAGATATTTTGTAATCCAAAATCATCCAAATTCAGATAATTTGGAGCTCGATTTAACCACTTTAGAGGTTTTTTGCTTAAATTTTACCAAATTCAGATATTTTAATGAAAAATCATTCTCATGCCTGATTATTCAGCAGTCCAGTTAAAGTCTAAAAGTACAGAATTGAATTTTTTTGACATACCGCCATGTTTTTCCCATTTTAAGTCATTAGGACTTTATAAATGTGTAGGCCTACACAATGAAATCTTACATAAACTGTACTAGACAGCTCATGTAGTTTTATATTTGTAGAACAGATAGTTAAAGTGTTAGGCTGATAATTTTATGTGTCAGATTTAAAATATACATAAAAATAAATTGAAGGTATTACGAAATAGTTTTATTTTTCCTAGTAACTCCACTCAATTAAAATTCGGCCTCATACAATTTTTAGCTATCTGTTCCACAAGTATGAAACACACTGTACTTTATTAGATGAACTGTCTAGTACAGTTGATGTAAAATCTTAAACTCGCAATGGCTTATGGGAAAACATGGCAGTATGTTGAAGAATTTCAATAACATACTTTTAAACTTTTACTGGACTGTTCAGAGATTTATTCTAGATCTACTTTCATTTCAACCTGCACAAAACAGGCCTGGCACAGAATATCCAATTGGAAGCAAGGCATGATAGGTCCTGATATCTTCTTTTGGATTCTGACTCCTATTCATATAGTAAAATGATCTCTTTCCATTGCAGCTAAATTCCTACAACTGGAATCATACCAGCCATGGATCAGATGTTATCGATGAAACTGATGCACAGTCCATTGACAACATCCTTGATAGATCAGGCCTACTTGATGAATTAGTCACACAAATCTTAGATGATGGAAGTGCCCCAGCAGAAGAAGAGAAGACAACAAGGACTTTTTCTGACGTTGTCAATGCCAAAGAGTAAGATAAAAAATCCAAATTAGCTGGAACCTCAAGAAAGTTTATAATTACATGGTCTTATAAAGTATCCTTATTTTAATTAAGTGGAAACTCCATATTGATAGTACAACATACCCAGGGCATAAAGGTACATAAAAAGTACCTTCAAAACTCTCACTTTTGATTTATGTATGCAACCAGTTGGAAAGGTTTGGGAGCATCTACATAGATTCCAGGGTCAAAAGATTTGTTTTCACAGGAGGAGCCTGAGAATCAATGTATTCTTGCAAAAGAACTTTGCAGCCAATATCTTAAGATTTCTTTTTCATTTGATTGTCAATGATTGATGTACATTTTATGTACAAATCAAAAAAGTTTTCACAATTACATTCAGACCTATTAAACATGCTTTGAGAATAAATTTTGTAGATCCTTCAGATTCCTAGAATTTTTGCCCCTGAACTGAAGCCCTTTAGGCTTTTGTGATGGTCAGATGACCTGTTGAGCATATCAGTGAATTGATCCAGAGTCTTATAATCATTTCAGATTTGTTCCTTCAACTACTACCTGGTCGTATATTCATCAAAACACTCAACTTCCGAGAGACAACATGCCAGCATTTATCAATTCATCAAACAAAGTGTTGCCTGAGCAAGTGATACAGCCAAATGAAGTTGGAAGAACATTCAAAGGGAAATATGTAACAAGTAAGTACACATAACTGGTTTCAGAGTGCATTTTGTGGCTTTCACACAGTGGCATACCAGAGTGGGGGGGGGGGGGGCAGGAGCCCCCCAGAAAAAATACATGGTTAATGTAACTGTGCAAAATTTAACCCTTTTTATGGGTTAATTTTTCAAAATTTTCAGAAAATGTCGCAAATTTTGACAATAATTTAATAAAAACTCTAGTTTTCAGCAAAGTAGTACAAATTTTTATTAATTTTAGCAAAATTTGGATGATTTGCCACATGAAAATTTTTTGAGGTGTAACTTTTTGTGTATGAACAAAAACTCTTTCGTCCCCTGCAAAATTGTCTTGCCGGCATGCCCCAGCTGGCCCCCTCAACTGAAAATTTCTGGTTACGCCACTGCTTTCAAAAAATAAAGGTATAAAAGTGGTTTGCACGACCAGATCTTGAATACAAAACAATATTGAGATAAATTATAGCAATCATTTCGTATGATCAGGGCCTAAGTTATCTATTATTGGAGCACTGCATTATTTAAGTGGCTCATTGGCAGCTTTTGTCCAAGAAGGTAGGTAGTGACATCAAAGCAATCTATTCTCCACAATATCTCTGGGTGTCTTGGGAGTTGAGGGAAATTCAATATGTTTGTTTATTTAAAACTTTGTAGCAGGCTTTCATCAGTTGCATCACTGTGTGGAAACTAATTGATTTTGGAAACATCTCAATTTCTTCTAGATTCAAAAATTATTGCAATTATCAAGAATGAAATCATTACAATCTTATCCTGACACCAGATTTGTGTTTATAAATTTGACTGCTTTTGAGCCGTACTCTGGCAACTGAATGGTAATTTGACTGAGAAACTTCGGCTTTCGAGCCAGTCAAGCGCTGTTCCTTGCTAACGCCCAATTTAGCGGCAAAATGTAACATACGTATTGCGTTGTAGTCAAGTAATAGTAGCACGAGGCTGAACGCAGAGGTGGGTCACTACGCACTCGTGCAGCGTCGGTCCAGACATGGCGCCCGCGTGGCGCAATCCCCTAACTTAGCCGGATATTTAGGGTTCAAATAGACAAGTTTCCTATCTGTACTTTCTTTAATCTATGGTTTGATCTGTTTCAACAGGTAGTGGAAAAGTGATCAACCCACCACCAGGGTTTGAGCAGAACAACAATATGAATGACACACAACTGAGTCATGATAACAATGGAAACCTGACTTTCACAAAGCCGCCCACATCCAATATGGAAATACTGAGGCATAACAATACCCTATCGTCTAACATGTTTTCATCATATCAATCTCATAACAACCAGACATCAGCTCAAATGATTCCTAGCACATCAACAAGGACATATCAAGATTCTGGTTTAGATTTCTCTCACCAATTGCCGATACATCCATCTCAAGTTGCTCAATCATTGCTAGAACGTCGCACCAACAGTCCCAGACAGTTATTGCTATCTGATGCAGGTTCCTCACAAGGTTCTGGTGACTCGCCTATTTTAAGTCCAAGTTCCATCAGTGGTATGAGCAGTTCCAATCCTCCATCACCATTTGAAGCCAATACATTTCCCAACGATAACCCAGTTTCTCAGTCCAACACAAGGTTCAACTTTAAAGCGACACCCTTTTTTCCCAATTCTGGAAGACCAAGTCCCATTGGTTGGAAAGGTGTTGATAACAATCCATTCAAAACTATTCAACAAAGAAGTGGATCTCCGGTTAATCCTGACAACAGCTTTCCAATGAGCAATTTACCCATGGACCCTCCTCCCATGAACCGGATGCTGAGAGCAAATTTTCCTATGAGACCGTTGCCTCTTCCACCAAGTGGAAAAACATTTTCTGCTATTCAAAACGTCCACAATTTTCCAAACTCTCATTCTCAAGTGAACTTTATAAATAAAGATTGCCAGAATCAAACACCGTATTACAATTCAAACAGTGGGCGGAGCTCTCCTTTCCGGTTCCCAAACCAGCAACCAACAATGGGCCCTTACGGAGATTCCTTCAATGACATGAACAGGTTTGCACAGAATCAAGCACAGGTTTCATCTGCTAAAGAACAATGGTATAGCAGATTTCCAAATAAGTTCCCAAACAATGGCAGGAACATGCTTGCTATGCAACAGATGTTGCTTCAACAGCAGTTGCAACGGCAACAACAGCAGCAGGGTCTTTGTACAGAAACTCCAACTGGCAAACTGCATGTCCAACTTGATGAGTGCTGTATACATGTGAAAAGGCTGGAGGAGGAACGTAAGAAGGCAAGTGTCAACAAATTATGATGCTCTGATTTTAAATTCATCTTTGTCGGAAATTTATTGCTTTGTTTATCATTTTGCTTCTCAGCCTAAGCAGAAGAAAATGTGAAATGTGACCATTGCTGGAATTCTATAACATATTTTAACCATGTTGGGGTGCATATTTATGTTTTTGAGGTCAAGAAATCCATTTTTCACATTCTTGACAGAATTAGATTTTTCATTTTCGTAAAATCTGCCATTTTATGCAAATTCAAGCCACGAGGGCGCTTTGCTGGCCACGCCTTAGCTTTACTCATTTTGAAACATTTTTCGAGGTAGAATTGAAGATAAACATACCCTTATTATATTCTAAAAGATTCAGCATGTTGCTTTGATTCGTTTGCCCGTGGTACAATTTTATTACTTTTGAAAATGCCTCAATTGAAAACACAGGGAACAAAAGTTCGTTGACCCACACCCAAACCTATGGCACAAAATTGCGTAGTTGTGTGTTTCACTTAAATTGGTGCCATGACCAAACCGTTTTGTTTAGAGAGCTCAAATTTGCTGAGCAGATACTATTAATGATTATCTATTGTTTGACGTTCAAATTATTGTAATCGAAATGTCAATGTTTGTTTTATTGGCAAAAGCGCCCTCATAGCCTAATTTGACCTAAAATGGTTGTTTTTACGCACACGAAAATTCTGATGTTGACCAAACTTGTACAAATGGATTCTTTGACCTCAAAAACATAACTATACACCCCAACATTGCTAAAATATGGTATAGAATTCCAGCAATGGTCACATTTTCAGACCCTCCTTCTGACCCCCCCCCCCCCCCCCCCCAAAATTGTGGGTTTTTCGGCCCGCACTGTCTTATTTTTTTGGCCGATTTCAATAAAAAAAAAGGTGTCAAAATGATCAGGAGATCATACTGCATCAAATGGGCTTTTACCCTAAGTGATTTGAAACATCACCATTTTATAACCCACCACTATTAAGAGTTAATATTTCATTTAACTTTTACAGCCATAAGGTAGGAGGATGTTTTTCCTTGACTAGAGAAGTTACAACATCTATTAGGCTTTTTTTCATGAGATCAAATATAGGCCTATGTAAAAAAATTAACAAGAAAGTAAATATTATCATTGCAAACATTCATTAGGAATATTGTAGAACATGTTAGAAAGAGGGGTGTGTTAGTTTTCTTGCATTGAAAACAGATGCATTATTTGGAACTGCATCCTATCAATTTGAAAAGTAAAATAAAGTGGACTATTCAACTGCAATATGATTTTGCAATGAATTTTTACATGAGCATTAAGTAATGAGCATAGCATAAAACATTAAAAAATAAACATTCACTGAAAATTTGAGCTTCATATCTCGTATACTTTTGGAGTTACAGCGAAAAAACCGAAAACAGATGCAATATTTTGATTCGCACGCTTTCCCGTTCCCCACTCAATGTTGATCCGAACACAAGGAGCATCTTTACATCCAACATTGAAACAGGAGTGAGGAAGGGGATGGTCAGAAGAGAATAGTTCTGTATTGCCTTCAACTTTACCCACCTCTTAGGCCCTGTGCAGACTCCACTATCGTATAGAATATTTTGCTTAGAATATTCTATACTGACAACAAAATGACGTAGGTTATCGAATGAAACTGTGTATTTTATTCGATGACCTATGTCATTTTGTCGTCAGCATAGAATATTCTAAGTAAAATATTCTATACGATAGTGGAGTCTGCACTGGGCCTTACTGTATTTTCTAGTGTTTTAAACGGATGAATGATAATGAAAAGACTCGAGTGTTCCAACGACTTTCTTCCCTGATTGTAGGTATATCATGAGTTTTTGCTATAAAGATAACAAGTACCGGGAAGTGCCAGTATATGGCACATATTATCGTCCCGATTACAACCCGATTAGCCTCTGTAGAGTATAGATTCCAGCGCAGCGCCATCAGCCGATTCATCCCGATTAGCCTGGTGATCAAGCGGTTGTTTTAAACATCGATTGTGAATGATTTTGAGCAGGTTGTATGTAATTA
>JXSR01S052513.1:43585-54311 GCA_000969725.1 Ophiothrix spiculata
GACTGTTTAATATAGCAATTATGTACTGTAACAATTATCTAACAATGTCTAAAAAAGTAAACTACAAGGTCAAATATGACACTATGATTAGGATAATGACATGGAAATGCTATTTTAGTGACGAGAAATCATTTGCAGATATTTGTATGCATTTATATTTTATAATTATGATTAACAGAAGGCAGCTATGGAGTTGGGATGTTCTTATTCTAGCGTATTCAATTGCACGTATTATTTTAGCTGTTTGTATTCATGCGAAAAACAAATCAGTGACAATTAATTTAAGAAAACGACACTTTAAAGAATAGTTCATTAAATCGTCATTATGATAATGGTGAGTCACCATCGTTGATTATTTCCGAGTGACGCTAACAACAATTAGTTTTTATTGTTATAGCAATCAGAGACAATTAGTTCATCACATTTGTTTCTGATAGCTAAAGCTTGGTCCCACTGAGAGCATAATGCATTCGCGATGTATATATTTGCAATGTTTTTCTTAATGGTTCGCCAGTCCAAATTTAAGTAAAAGGTTCGCTGCTCCGAGAATGAAATGAAATTGAAAAAGGTACACTAATGCTTTAATAACAGTCCGGAAATGGAATAAGGTTCACCAATTCGAAAATGAAAAAAAGAAAAAAAAAACAATGGTTCGCCAGTCCGAAAATAAAATAAAGTTCACTTGTCAGAAAATAAAAAATATCAAAAATGGACTATTCGGACTATTTGCAGAATTTACTTCATTTTCGGACTAGCAAACCCTCGGACTATTGAACTACTGGACTGACGAACTTTCGGACTACCGGGTTCTAATCATCGCGAAGCATCATAAATTAAAGCATTGGAAGCTCGAACGGGCGTCGGAAGAACATTGCTAGGTCCTTATAATGGTTGAATTTGTGTTGGTTTTAGAAGGATTAATACATCTACTAGGTTAGTCTCTTCGCCAATGCATCAATAGTCTCATCGTCAATGTTTTTTTCCAAACCTTTACAGATGATCTTGCGATGTCAAAATACGCATCACGCATGCGTCGCCGGTACATTAGAGATAAAACATCGATAAAAACGCATCTTAAAACTGAATATCACCAAAGCAAATATATAATCAAATATATTCAAATATTTAAAGTAAAACTTTGATAGGTAACATTTACAACTGATGCTGTAAATAAAACAAGTGGAATCGTGATTTTTGTGACCACTTTCCTAATTTAACTATATCTAAAATAAAGCTTAAATTGTCTGTGTATAATAATAAAAAGGTTAGAGACTGTTCAGAAGAAAATATTCTGAACCTAAGAATACCTAAGAAGCTTGCTAAGTAACTAAGTATCCCTCACACGTATATTTTTAATTTATCTTTAAGTAGTGGAATAGTTCCTGACCAGCTTAAAATTGCTCGAGTTGTGCCTATTCATAAGATGGAAGGTAAAGATGTTTTTAATAATTATAGACCAATCTCAGTACTTCCAGGGTTTTCAAAGATTATTGAAAGACTGGTTTTCAACAGATGCATTTCATTTTTAAATGAACATAAGATATGTATATGATGATCTGTTTAAATAATGATAAAGTAACAGCTGGTTTTTTTTTTTGACCTCTTCAAACATACTTCCAGGGTTTTCAAAGATTATTGAAAGACTGGTTTTCAACAGATGCATTTCATTTTTAAATGAAAATAAGATATGTATATGATGATCTGTTTAAATAATGATAAAGTAACAGCTGGTTTTTTTTTTTGACCTCTTCAAACATCAAATAGGTAGGTGACTATTATAATATGGGACCTCATACGTGAAAAATGTAGATGTAGTCCTCATAAATGAGATGGGGATTAAGGCTTGAAACTTTCAAATATTAATATTAAATGAAAGAATAAAAACGCCAAGTAAGTAGTTGACTGTTATAATAGAGAGTTTGCGATTACCACGTTTCACGGGACGGGGTACACAAACGTGAGCATTTTTAACTCACGTTTACGTAACGGTTCACGCCTACGCGCAATACCATAGATTGCCTATGTATATTTTATTATGTCGCCCTCTTAGCAAAGAGTTTTTGATTGATGCAACGATTGCCTATTGTGAATGTTTCATGATGTCGCCCTCGTCTCAAAATGGTCATAGCTGGTCATGATCCATAGATATTATCTGGTCGAGGGCGTAAATTCTTAAGCTAAAGAAATGATATGCAAGCTTATGATATTATGAATGGTTGGCTAGTTTTCAATAGAACTCACGTACGTATTGAACGAATAGCCACGTAAAAAGACTCACTTCAAACGGTTATTTCAACATGTGTTGCTGCTATTCACGTATTATTGATCGTTCACGTTCAGGGTATTGGCTTTCGCAAGCAGATGTGTAGAACTTAAAACTTTGACATAGAAGTCAATGCAAAATCAGAAAATCCCTACTTACGGGTGTGTAAGTGCGAAGTTTGCAACCCGTAATCTTTACAACCAAACGCAATAAAACTTCGATAAGTGCTGGATATGTATGTCTGTACATTATTCTTGCATGTGTTTATCTGATTTTGATATAGCTTTTATTTAAAACAATAGGGGACATCGATTAAGTGATTAGTATTCACATAACAGTGTACGTGAAATTCTGCAATATACGGTGTGCTGTACTGTTCAAGCAGGTAATGGTTGGCTGAATTTCAATAGAACTCACGTTTACGTTCGCGTTCGCGTTCGCGTTCTGGATGATCGCAAACTCTCCAATATGGGACCTCATACGTGAGAAAGGATGTAGAGTTTAGGGTCCTCATAAATGAGATGGGATAAAGGCTGAAAACGTTCAAATATTAAAATTAAATGAAATAAAAACGTCAAATACGTAGGTGACTATTATAATATGGGACCTCATACGTGAGAAAGGATGGAGCATTCTGGGTCCTCATAAATGAGATGGGGATTATGGCTTGAAACTTTCAAATATTGATATAAAATGAAAGAATAAAACGCCAAGTAAGTAGTTGACTTTTATAATATGGGACCTCATACGTGAGAAAGGATATAGGGTTTAGGGTCATAAAAAATGAGATGGGATTAAGGCTGGAAACATTTGAAAATGTCAAGCCTTAATCCCAACCCAACATCTTTTCTCACGTATGAGGTCCGAAACAATAATAGCCAACTACTTATTTGACGTTTTTATTTCATTCTCAACCCTTAATCCCATCTCATTTATGAGGACCCCAAATCCTACATCCTTTCTCACGTATAAGGTCCCATCGCACATTTAAATTAGCATTTGAAAATGTTAAGCCTTAATCCCATCTCATTTTTCAGGACCCCGAACCCTACATCCTTTCTCACGTTTGGGGTCCCATACTATAATAAAAGTCAACTACTTATTCCACGTTTTTATTTCATTTTCAAGCCTTAATCCTTTTTCACACATGAGGACCCCAAACCCTACATCCAATCTCTCTTAAGAGGTCCCTAGGTATAATAGTAAACTCATCCGTTGTATTTTACTTAATTCTACAATTATATATTCTAACATTTTAAGCCTTTATCACCACTCAGTACTTAGGTCCTTAAATCCTACACCCCATCTCTCTTATAAGGTCCGCTAACTCACCATCATTCTTCATGAACTTTATCCCCTATCAAAGGAATTGATTAATCCAGTAACGTCATGTTGCCAAGGAAAGGAATGATTGACGGGCCTCAGGAGTGAGGATGTAGGCAAGCCTCACGATGGAGAAAATAGCTTATAAAACATGTGTATGCTTGAAGCCCATGCTTGTTTCTTTGAATTGTTTCCAGTTGTTTACAAGGATACATGCAAAAGAGGTAAGGTGCAGGGGGTGTCGAAATCAGATCAGAAGTCTGCCTCAGTGGTTGCCAAAGAAAGTCAAGAGTGCTTAATGACATCATACTATATATTAAAGATACCTTTGAAAGAGAGTGCACAAGCCCTAAAGAGGTCGTGCGTATAAAGTATTATAGGCCTTCTAAAACAGAAGCTGAGTTTCATGTTGTACTCTCACTTCAAATCATTGAGTATCATCAATCACCAAGCAGATAGCATCCAATCTGAAGCCGACAACCCAAAATTGAAAAAGGTTCGTTAATCCGAAGGTCCGCCACGGTCCGAAAATGAAAAAAGTTCACTAGTCCAAAAAATAAATAAGGTTCACAAAGTAGGATTTGCTAGTCCGAAAAATAATTATGTTGATTAGTAAACTAATGTTTTTAAGATTAGGGTACCTTTTTATTTTTGGACTTGTGAACCTTATTTTATTTTCGGCCTGGCAAACCTTTTTCATGTTCGGACTGGTGAACATTATTTCATTTTCGGACTGGTGAACATTAATACTAGCGCACCTTTTTAAATGTTGGACTTTATTTCATTTACGGACTTCTGACTAGCGAAACTTTTCTTTAACTAGGACTAGTGAACCCTTTTTTCGACTAGCGAACCTGAGGACTAGTGACCCTTCGGACTAGCGGGGTGACACCCTTTTACCAGTTGACGTACGATCAGTGATTTCAATATCAGTGTATACCATGTGGTTCCGCTTCTTCTTTCTCGCCATATCAACACTTTTTAGAAAATGTTTCTTAAACGCCGATGAGGTGAAGAAAAATATCACAGCATTCCCTGCTTCACTGAAATAAGTGAATGTTATCATGAATCCGTACTGAAGTTTACTGAATTCGAGATAATAAACGTTTATCAAAACCATGTATAGGAACGATGGGAAGTGACTAACGAGGTAGCAAACAACTATGGCGACACAATCATGCACGTGCTGTTCCGATGTCAAAACGAGCAGCGCGTCTTTTGTGAGGTACACCTTGATGCCTGGCATGTGATACGAGTTTCTTTGATAGGCAGCCAATCCAAGTGTACGTAGAAGTGAGAACCAGTCCAACGGATACATATAAAATCATATTTATCCACCCTACTATCCTCCGAAACTGGAAGCAGATATTCATTTCATCGTAGAAAGTATATGTACAAAAAATAATTAGAACTAAAGTATTGGTACAGATCAAAACAATGAGAACCTTTTTAGATAGAAGACTGTTTATGTGCACTTTTCGTTTAATGCATAATAAACGAAACACTGCAATTTCGGACATTGTTACCATAGATGATAATTTACTAAAATAATTGGTGAATACGACGATACGACAAATAAGGATTTCAAAATCATTGAAATTGTCTGTTGACATTACATAAATGTGTAAGTATAGCATAGGAGCAGAAATGAGGCACGAAAAACTATCAACAACGGCCAGGTACACAATCAACAAGTTCAGCCGAATTTGACGCAAACTCCGATGGTAGACGATCACAGATATCAAAATGATGTTTGAGACGACCCCTAAAAACGCAATAATCGGTAGAAACAAGGCAACGTTTAAAAATACACAACAAAATTCCATTATTGTTTGCTCAGTTAGTTGATCGCAGTATGCTCTCCAGATGATGGCCAATTTGTATAATCGGCCATATTGGTATATTAAAATCAGAGTTTATTTTTGCTGTAATTTTAATTGCGAGTTGAAAGCATAGATGTTGAAGGCCGATTACCTACGGAGATCTCCACCTTGTATTTTACATTCGCTGTATTATTCCGTCAGTTTGTATCTTTCTCTTTTGTATGACCAAATAGCTGCAATACGCCCCCTATGTACGCCAAAAGGTAGGTGTCCCTAATTAACGCCCATTAGGGACACCTAATTATTGCTCTTAAATGAACTGGTGACAGTAATCGCACTGTTGTAATAACTAATTGAATACGCCAGTGTAAGGAAAAAACAAACAAAATATAATGCATACAAATCTCTGAAAATGCTTTCACAGCACTAAAAACATTTCCATGTCAATTTGTTAATCATAGTGTCACATTTGACCTTGTAGTTGACATTTTAAACATTGTTAGATAATTGTTATAGTACTTAGTTCCTACATTTAACCCTTGTTCTCCTTGGGGGGAAGGGGGGCTGCCAAAACCTATTTTTGGCAATATTTCAAAAAAGTAAGTCAAAAATCACAAATTTGAGAAATGTGTTCCTAGACATGTGTTTCTATATTCTAAAAAGCATAAGAGGTCCAACTTTTATTTTTTCAAAATTTAGTTAGGTTGTTTACAAATTAATGGTCCAAGAACATGGGTTTTATGGACCTTGATCCAAAATCATACATTTTGCTCCAAACTGACCTAACCATCATCTTTTGCATGAAAATCCACATCTAGAAATGTATACCTTTATATGGATTTACTTACCGGTAACTGAGTTACAAAGCATACAATATTTCAGAAAATGAGGGGTTTGTTTGTTTGTTTGTTTGTTTTTTCTTATTTAACCTGGGTAACTCAGTCAGATTCTATCATGTAGCTTCTGTTCTTCCCTGAGCCCCAGGGGTACGAAACCAATTTTTATTTACAAACAACGTTTTACGTCTAGGGAAATCAGTCATTACCTGAAAGATCTGAGTAGACGGAACAATTTTACTTTTCGCCGTTTTGCAGTCAAGTGGATTAGGCGGGGTTCGAACCCACAAATCTATTCAAGCATAGAATCATAAGTCCGGAGATCTAACCACTCGGCCACGGAGGCATAAACTGTGCCTTTAAATGATAGTAACTTTGCTTGGAGACCCGAAGAAGAACGATAAATATCCATTTTTGCAGAGCGAAGTTGGAAAAATTGCGAATAAGTTGGGACTTGGCGTTGCTTCAAATGTATTAGTTAAGGTGTCATAAACACTAAAAAAACAACCGAATAACCCAAAAAACAAAAAAAAAATATAATTTCAGTTCAAAAATACCTTTCATTTTTATGAAACTAAATGATTCGATAAAAATACAGGTATTTCAAACAAACAGAACTTGCTCAAATTTAGGTCGTTTTTAAATGAGAAAAGAGCGGGCAGAGTTTCTGCCAGAGTTGGACGGTTATCCCCCTCACACACACAACTACGCCACTGACTGAGAACCAATACGAAAGAGTTGATAGCGTCTTATACTTTGCCAAGAAATATTTATAAATGTATGAGGGTTTATTTGCAAACATAGAGCGCATGCGCGAGTGCAATTGTAAACTAAAGTTCCCCGTTCCCCATTAAAGAACGCAGGACTATAATAGTGTGCTTTGTGTATTATGCTAACTGTGTTTTCTGCTGGCAATTTATAAGTATCAATGTAGTGTGCAATAATTTTAATACTTCTATCACTGTAAGGCTCAAGGACCACAATGGATAGGGGTGTACTTGTATGTGTACTTTTTGTGTTTTTATCCTTGGTTACCCTGAATAAAATGAAATGAAATGAAATGAGACTTACATTGCTGCTACATCGTTGTTACTATTTAGACAATAGACAGGTTGCCCAAATTCCGTTCGCGTTTTCGTATACGAGAACGAGAGCGCTAAAATTTAACGTATTAATGTACCGTACTGAATTACGGTATGTATGCAAACGTAGATATACTATTCTTTTGTTAATTATGTGAAAAACAAGACGATAAATCAATGATTATGAATAAACATGGTAAAGAAGTGTGTAATAGTGAGACATTCCGCCGCCTATCCATTTTTATCCACTCTTTTTGACACTTGTCAATAGAGGGCAACGAAAAAAGGAAAGGGGAAGAAAAAGAAAGAAAAAAGGGAAAGAAAAGAGAAAGGGCATGCAGAGGAAGGGAAAGGGAGGACAGAAAAAATATATTAAAGGGTAGAGGGAAAGACAGGTCAGGGCCGCCATTAGAAATTACGGGCCCAGGGACAAACCTTAGCCACAGGTCCCTTAAATGGGTGCGCCTCCGGTAGATTAAAAGTATGACCACCCGAAACAAATTTGCGCACAAAAACTATGGGCCATTCAAAATGGGGGTCATTGAGGTAACATCCATTAACTCAATCAGAAAAAATCATTTTCAAGTGCAAATTGCTATAACATTATAAAATTGTTGAAAATAAGAAAAATAGGCATTCAAATTGGCTTGAAACGTTTAATTAGCGAAACGAATCAGTACTGAGTAATGAATATGAAAAAAGAGGGGTCATACATACATAACATACATAACAAGTATTTATATAGCGCTGCTACATAAAGATCGTGGCGCTGAAATTGACAAAGCAAAAACTATTTACAAAGAGCAAAAAACAAAATTACATGGAAAATAAATGAGTTTTCAGACATGTCATCATGGTCATTGAGTATTTGACCATTAAAAAAGGAAGTCATTGAGTAATTTTGAGTATCGGGGAAGCGGGGAAGCGCAGCGGCACTTCCTTTGCTTTGAACCATTGAGTCCCGGGCTCGACTTCCGGTCCCTGTGCAGCTGTATGTACATTTGGTTTTCAGTCCATGCTCGCTTCCGCAGGTTCTTCTCTGGGTACTCCGGTCTTCCTCCTGCATCCAAAACTAATTTAATTAGAGAAAGATCTTAGTCCTCAATGGAAATAAGCTTCATTAGAGGCTTTCTTGGGTTATCCTTGGCGATTAGCCTAAAGAATGCTTTCTTTCTTATTTTGATTTTATTGGCAAGAAGCCAAAATAAAAAAGGGAGTCATTTGGTACAAGCCGTTTTAAGAAATGTGGTGTATTGGGAGGCAAATCCTGCATCACCGTAATGGAAGTGCTTCCCAAGCTTATACTTACTGAATGATCGTTCAGCCGTTGCAACTGTTGCAGAAATAAGACAGAAGATTTGAAGAGCGGTACGGTACATATGCTGCCGAAAATGTCAATTTAGGATTTGGGATGTTTAGTTATTTAATATTAGGAGAAAATTAATTGGTCACTTCAAGTGAACATTTGTCGGACTAGCGAAATGTACCCGTAATATTATGGGGTGAAATAATTAGGCTTACATTGTACTTATTAGGATTTGTAGCTATTAAATTGTTGAAGTTTTCTTATATATCTGATAGTAACCGGTGATGGTGGATTGGCGGGAACCGGTTGAGGTGATTGTGATATATGTGGAGTTGTATTGTTTATTCCAAATTCCGCGGTATTACGATATATAATACTGTCATCTAGAGTTGTTCTACTGGTTCTACAATATGTCGCACACTGTCCATTGTGCTTGTTCTAGAGCGCGATTTGTCAACTTGGGCATATTCAGGGGTTCTGACTCTTGTGTTGCCCCCTGTTCTTCACCAGAATGGTCTATTGGAAGTTCTGCTGTATTATGATATATTATTTCAGATTGAGAAGCTGATCGCGATCGTGCTGCAACAGATGATGGTCCTGCTACTTCATGTGTATAATTTTCTGTTGGTGAATCATTATCAGCTGCGTATGCGGGATTCACAAAACCGGAATCAGAATCACCGTGATCCTCCTCCTCCTCATCGCTGTCCTCCTCATCTTTCTCAAGTATCGACATTTCGATAACCGTGGAAGGTCGGCTTGTATTGGCATAGATGACGTCATCGTCTTTTACCTCACGTGGTTTATCTCGAGACATAGATTTACTAACGGCCATCAAAAGTGCCGACTCTGCGACAGACAGACGCTTACTCGCATCTTTATTTGGTGTATATTGAGGCTGAACCGACGGAGAATTTCTATTTGGTTCATCAGTTTCTATAATTTTTGCCGGTGGTGTAATTGGAGCAGGTCTAGAGCAAAGAATACTTTGTCTAGAGGGAGAGTAGACAGTTGTATCAACTCTCACAGTACCTTCTTGAAGAGTGTCGGCAGTTGTTAATCCCTGCGCCATGCTGTAGCTGCGTTTATGCACGATACAAGTGCAATGGTATGCTTTGGCACAGAATATGGCAAGTAATATTATCAATATAATCCCAAATAAACCAACACCTACTACAACCATCACAAAAACTGGCAATGGAAGTCCACCAATATGTCTTATATCATATCATGTACATTGTTTGTCGAATTATATGCAATTGTCGAAGTTGTCATTTTAGGAGGCCATACGGCAATTGGTCCAATAGAACATTCGCGTCCATTTGAAGGAAAATCCAAACTTACGATAATGCACTTAAAAACCACTCCATTATCCGCTTCTTCCAGTGCAACAGTCATGTTTCTAAAGATCAGGTCACCTTCTTCAATGCGTGTCTGGTTTTCTGAAAGAGGTACATTGTCTCTTGACCAAAGCAAAGCTATTGAGGGTTTTCCATCTGAAGAATAACAAGAAAGGGTGACCTCTTCTCCGGCATAGTAACTTAGTCTAACAACAGAACACTTTGGAAATCCTTCTGGTGGTAATAAAATGTCAAGAACTTCCAGAGTTTCCGAGTCTGTTGCCACTGCCAATAGTGATTTAAATTAGTTGAAATGTACAATAAAAAGTTGAAATTCACAAAGAGCTATATAGGCTTTCTACCTCAGACAAAAGCACCACAAGGACTTGAATCAAGTCTACTCTCTCCAGTCACAAACCTTACCCCCTCCACACCCCAATGCACCCCACTCATTCAGTGACGCACATTTTTCACTCATTCCCCTTTTTTTGGTAATTTAGATGTAAAATGTCAAAACAAATTTCGCGCTTCGCTCGAATTTCAAGCTGTATTATGTCAATTTCTTATTTAAAATTTGCCATTTGTCACAGTTTTGCAAGTCTAACATTTTATAATAGTTTTAGGATGGGGAAGTGTAGTTTGAGGAGAAGGGCCGAAGGGGTAAAATTCTGTCAGGGGAAAATTCGCAGATTTTGAGTGATGCATTATTTTTATTTTGACTTTGCAGGGCATGTTCAAGGCTATATACATATA
>JXSR01S052517.1:0-10000 GCA_000969725.1 Ophiothrix spiculata
ATCAAAAAAATCGATTTAAATCAAAAAAATCCGATTTAAATCAAATAAATCGATTTTTTTGATTTTTTTAAAAAAATCGCGATTTTTGCCAACCTTGCTACCAAGACATAGTTTCACTGCATACACTCACTTACAATCATTGGGACCCCGATCACCACATGTGGGGCCTATTTCACTAACGCCTAAATCCATTGCAAATGCCGAACTTCATTGCAATTATCGAAAGATAGTCGCAAATTTGCAATGGATTTCCCAAAACCTATTTCATTTACGATTTTTTCCCGATGGAAAACATCACTGATGGCAAAGCATTTGCGGTGATTTTGTTTACAATGAATATCGTTAAGGTGAGCATCCGCAAAAAAAACAACATTGGAAATCTTGATATCACGTGATTTCATTTCGCACCATATTTGGACGAGATCATCCACAAATTGGCGATAGTCTTGTCCATGAAGATTAAAAGTGAAAATTGGTGTTAGTGAAATGGAAAAGTCATCAGAAATGATGTTTGCAATGGATTCTAGTTTCAGAGAGTTTTTGAAATCATCGCAAAAAACAATGTTAGTGAAATAGGCCATTGATCTTAACTGATGAAATAGGCAGGTTTTCTTGTCTAAATAAATGTTGAAAACAATTGAAATTGTTTTTACCCACCCATTTTTAAGAATATATTTAATACCGTCTCAATAGTTGGATTCTCAAATTAATTATGTTGCACATATTTTTGGCTTTGTGATCAAAGTGATCGCTGTACATAGAATTCTGCTTAACAAATTACACTGACGCTTACATGTAAGATAATTTTCAAGCTGCTTTCATTGACATAACACTGTAAATAACACCAGTGTTCTAAACAGTGCTCGATTTTAGGAAAAAGGTTACTTGCATGTAGTTTCAAAAAGTTACTTGCACAAAATTTATCGTACATGCACATGGCAAAACAATCAACTGACAAGAATTTATATAAAATCATATTGCTGGGGAATCCAAAATGGCTATGAAAGAATTGCAGTCTCCCCAGCTACCTATAAAAGAAAAAAATAGAGTATTTCAACATTATTTTGGTGTAAATTATACTCTGCATCAAACATAGTGACTGCAAAGTCACTTGCACCTGTGCAAGTAGGTAGAAAATCTTACTTGCACCAAGAAAAAAGTACTTGCATATGTGCAAGTGTAAAATTCTAAATCATGAACTCAAATGCCAAAACTTACGACCTAAACATGCTAATTTACATGCGTTGACCCATAGAAAGGTGGGTGGAAATTTGTCATTCTAAATAATGTTTTCTTTAAAATGTAAATTGTATTAATTTGAAACATAATACATGTGTATGTACAAATTAAATTCTTACATTCAATATTTTACACAACAGGTGGACTAAAAACTAGATCATTTCAAATCACATTTTTTTCATCAATGTAGAATTGCAATCTGAAACCCCTGTGAATGTAGTAATACCAAGAGCGGAGGCGGTACTAATGTACAACTCTTATGTTACTCGGAAATGTACTACTCATAAGGTTACTTTAAACTACCTCACACATGGGTCCAATTTTTTTTAAACAAAAGGATCCTTTATTACAGTTCCAAATTGTCATAGTTAAATTAAACGGTAAAATCACCCATTTTTTAAAGTTAAAGAAACCTAACTAATGGGTCCGAAATTCACTTTTCAAAACTTGATTATCTCTCTACACCCTGGTATGAAAATACACAGTGTCATTTATACTAATGATAGCAGCCCATCCCTATCATCAATAACCCTCCCCACCCTGGTATGAGCATGTATGATGTCATTATTCATACTGATGAGAAGAACAGGTTGTGAAAATATTGTCTTATGACAAATGAAGAGAAGGAAACAAAAGAAAACCTATTTATCTTACGATAACATATCATGTTTCTTCTTTCGCACTCATCGCAAGAGATACTATGCAATACCATCATGGTACCAACGTGATAGCTCACAATATGTTATGTGGAGTCAAACACGACTGATGGCAGATGTATTTGAGTCCCGAGGCTGACATGATAGCTACATAGCTAGGTTTCCAGAACATTATGACATGTCATTCTCAAGGTTTAAAGGGGTTCTTGATGGCTTATTGCAAGAGATGCATCATGCAATTACATCTTGGTACCAATACAATACATACAAAACACCATTGCATTGAGTTGAGTCGGACCGTATGTACTTAAGCTAAAAGGCCGGGATTACAATTGACAAACGCATTATGACAACAATTTAAAGGAACTCTTCGTGATATAATATTTAATGTGGACAAAGCTTCAAAACAAACAAGTCACAAGATTTACATGTAGTATGCCAAACAATATCTCTAGACCAAGATACCAAATGACAGCAACTGTAACCAAATTCCATCCTTCTCAGTTAGAACAAGTTATGTCTTCATGGTGGGTTATCATTTTGCTTTCATAAATGGTTCTCTTTACAGTGCACAGCATTAATGTCATCAACCCCTGCCTTGCTGTCCTCTCAAAACACTTATGCCATATCCAACCTCTCTGAACTAATGAAGACAAACCGTGAATTGAATATTTTTACAAGTGCGTAATTTTCACGAATTTTGCAAATAAGCCTAAAATAAAAACACAAATTCCTCTTCCTGCAAAAACATTCATTTTAAGTAGGCCTATAGGTCTTTGTAAGGAAGCTTAAAGGTGTAGGATTCGATCATGTTCTCGTCCCCCAGGGCTCTACAGGCAGAAGTTCATTTTTTGATGTCAAATTTAAGCCAATATTTTCAGATTATAACTCCAAAATTTCACCTCTAAATTCTTTTATAGTTTTGGATATATGGCATAAAACATAAAATTAATTAGGAGAGCGTGGCCGAGCGGTTAGAGCACGGGTCTCGTAATACAGAGATTGTAGGTTCGAGCCCCGGGCCGGGCGGTTTTCGTCTCCTTGTTTCCTTGGGCAAGAAACTTTACTCTACTTGCTCCGTGGTCGGACAGTCACGTAAAGCCGTGGGTCCCCTGTACGAATAGACTCCTTCATGGGGTATATGCATGTTATGCAAGTACTTGTATCATTGATTGATTGATTGACTAATTGAATTGGTATATCTATTTTCAATTTCTTCTGTATGTACATAACGGCCTTAACCCCAGAGTTGCATACTTTCTTTTCCCTCTCAAGTGTAAAGCAACCTACAGGTTACCCTCACAAAATGCATTTCAGTGGTCAAGGTCAATACTTATAAGTAAATACACTTCTTGGAATAGGAGCCCACAAATAATACATGCAAAAAGGTTGTGATTGCCAACTTTTGCAAAAGATTCTGCTCGCAAAAAATCTCCCCACTTCCAGTAAACCAGACCAATCTCAGATATCAATAGCTTTGCTGGTTATGTTCCACTTAACACATCACCCTATGTTATGTTGTTTCAGCATAGCGCTGCTCTACTTTCGCACCAAGAAAAAAAAATCATCCATTAGGTCAAACTGTGTTCTGATATCATGGTTTGTTCAGATGTGTTCAGCATGGATCACAGAGCTCTAGTTTCCCACCAAGCCAAGCCAACCGCCTCAACAGAGCTCTTGTTTCCCACCATTTGTTCCCACCAAGCCCAGCCAACCACCCCCACCCCCCAGCCAAAATCATCATCCATTATGCCAAATTATATTCTGATATGGTGGTGTTCAGATGTGTTTGGTTCAGCATGGATCACAGTACTCTAGTTTCCTACAAAGCCAAAACCATCATGCAAAATTGTGTTCTGATATGGGGTTTTCAGATGTTGTTGTTTCAGCATGGATCACAGTGCTCACTCACAGTTCTTTCCAAGCTAAAACCATCAGTCCATCTCATATTTCGTGGCCAAGTGTAGGGTGTTCATATTAAACTTAAATTGTTTTACCATGTTGTCAGTGGTGTATATTATTGAAAGTTTATCTAAAATATTAAGTGTGCACCATGCTCAAAGGCCTTTTATTTCGAAGGGGGCAACCCCATTCACACTTTCACATTGGCAAAAACTTGCCTATGCTATTTATTTAGTGGTGTGCGTCCATATTATGATAATTCTGCAACATATACTCTTGAGCATCATTTGATCTCAACTCTCTACTAATTATAGAGGCAATACCAGAGTCCATATATGTGATGGCTCACCTCGAAAGGGGGGACTTTGCAGAAGATATCAATTTTGATTTTATTATTTCATCTGTTAGAGTATTTTCTAAGCTTTAAAATGACACCTTATTTGTTGAAATTGATCAAGGCAATCAAATTTTACAACAGAAAATCTGCTGATAATTCTTATTATTTTCTTTATTTTTTTGCTGCTTATTTTCACCAGTTTCTCGAAAAGTATTATGTCGAAAAGTCCCCCTTTTCAGGGTGAGTCATCACATATACTACAAAGATAGCAATGGCATCATGCAAAAATCTGACCACCACCATTTGCTCTCCATTCAGGAATCAAAATGGCGGGAAAGCCTGGTACATTTATCTCCCTTTCTAAATCTATGGAAATTCCAATAACAATAATGCCATTACCATGCATGTGCAGGTATCATTGCACATAGACAACAGCTGTACAGCTCATTTCGTTGCAATGAGTAGCCCAATATAATATCCATTATGTCGAAAATATTTTTGCGAGAGATATTTGTTGTCTTGCCATATCGAGCAGCTCTTCCACAAATTTCCATAAATTCATAAAATGTACCTATTTTAGAGCTCAATCTTCCCACCCATCAGTATATGAATTTATAAAAAATTTCTATTTTATTTGGGCAACGTCTTATTCCAATTTCTAGTATACGGTAAAAAAAGGAATTTAAACAAATATGGAGACAATGGCTTATCAAGAGGGTAAATGATAAAACACTATCTTTTCCTATTTATTTTTAATATTTATACCAGTATGATTATAAATTTGTAAATTTTACAAGCCTCATAATTTCCCATCCATTCCATTCTGCATGATGAGCTTGATATAGATACACATGTTTGTTTCTCTCGTTATAGTATCAGGGAATCCTTCCAGGGTCCACATGTTATGTTGTAATCATTTTACGAGGAATTCCTTTCTGGAATTTTACTTGTTTGGGTGTGGCAGTGATATAAGCTTCATTTGTTGAATTATAGCCTAAATATTATACCAGTATGTTTCAAAATTGCAGATGAGTCTCCATAACGAATTTAAACAATTTGATACACTAAAATAGCTAACTTACATTGTACTTAACAATAAAAAACAGCAAAATATATGACAACGTGACGTCACAAATGATCAATTCTCATTAAATATCAGACTAGACTAGAATATATTCAGATGCCAAATTAATCAACGTCGACTTCACAAAATTAACTGAGAATTGATTTATGTACGAGTTGCAATGAGATGGTTTAGAGATGAAACAGCAGAATTAGCAGACCTCCTCCCAAATTTACATTCTAATTCTCTCATCAAGTTATTTTTTGATGGACAAATTCTGTAAAACTACCGTACCCAAAATATGTATCCTGATCTATGTTTTCACCATAAGACTAATACCTACAATTGACCAACATGAACATTTTCCACTGATACCGTTCTAATACCCTGGTCCCATAACCTTACGGCGAGGTTACGATGTTTACGGCATCATACCGGGTAGAAATTTAGCAGACATCGACCGGACGACAACCGATGTCAATGCAGAGACTTGATGGTATCCATGAGCCGTAGAAACGCCGAAAACATGCCACAAGAAAGTTATCAATTTATGGTACAGTAAAAACTGGCGGCAGACCGGTGACTGACCGGGTAATGCAAGAATTTACCGATGTTACCTTCCGATTTCCAGGCACTGGTCGCTATGTGACCATAGCATTAATGACAACCAATCTGCCAGCTAGCTATCTCTGTTTGTTTCTCTCATCATTGTATCTGGGAAACATACCATGGTCCATGTTACGCTGTAAACAGTTTACAGGGAATTCTATGCATTAATCTTGATGTTCTGATCTTGGGTGTGGCCCGGGGGAGGGGGTGGTTACTGAGCCTATTTTCCACCGATACTGTTTTGAATGACAACCAATTTGATAGCTAGCTAGCTCTGCTTTTCTCTCTAATAATTGTATCTGGAAAACATACCAGGGACCATTATGTTATGTTGTAAGCAGTTTACAGGGAATTCTATGCAGTAATCTAGATGCACATGTACTACATTTGGGGTGTGGCAGCTATATATGTGATGACTCACCCCGAAAAGGGGGACTTTGCGACAGAACACTTTACGAGAAACTGATGAAAATAGGCAGCAAGTAAATAAAGAAAATGATAATTTCCATCAGATTTTCTGTTGTTAAATTTGATCGCCTTGATCAATTTCAACAAGTAATGTGTCATTTTAAAGCTTAGAAAATGCTGTAACAGATGAAATGATAAAATCGAAATTGATATCATCTGCAAAGTCCCCCCTTTCGGAGTGAGCCATCACATATGTGGAACATTGCACGGATATTGTGGAGAGTAACTTTTTTAGGGGGGAAAATATACAAAAATATTATTCATCATCATCGTCGTCATCATATCATATCATTGTCATTCTCAGCAGTTGATCAAATATATTTTCCATTCACTTCAGTTTGAGCCAGACAGCATATACACAGCCCTTGTTGGTTTTCAACATCCGGACTCATCCCACATGTATATGACATGGTTAATGAGCAATCAATGGCGATACAATCAGCTCCTTTCATATCGTCTATGTATAGATTCTGTCTCAAAAGCTTGCTAATTAGGCCAAAAATAAAATAGCGTTTGTTTGCTACTACTGTTTTCAGATGCAAGGGAGTTATTCCTTGTTCATAGGCCTACTATCGGCACTTTGTCACAAAATCTTTGTTCAATGTTCATACATATCCAAAAAGTTGCATCATTTTTTGACAGAGGTTATATTTCATATCGAAAGAACTAATTATAAATTGAAATTACAAAAAAGGTGGCCAACGAAATCTGAACTTTTTTTAAAGTTTGTGATGACATAAAATAAGTTGTGATGTCGTTCAGATATAGCCTCCGCAATTCTCCGTGACCCATCGTCAGCCTTCATTCCTTTACGTCAGCCAAGGACAAGTCACTACCAGCCGTCAATTTGTCGTTGAGGTGTCGCTGAGGACCAACACATACAGCTTTTTTAAAAATCATTATAAGCGAAACAAACAAATTCAAAAAAAAATCTAGTCAAACCTGAAATTATGGCTAACAAAACCACATAGTTGATTTGGCCGTTGTGATTCATCTTACACATCCATTGAAAAATCTGTGTAAAAAGTGCTTTCACCTTGGCGTATGCACCTAGACAATATGTGCAATTACGATTTCATGAATTGATTTTACGATTCAAAGCTCCATGCGTGTGGCAGCAGGTCACCCATATGATTATTTCCTTAATTGCAATTTTGTTTATTTATTCATGAATATTATTAAGTACATATTGTAGGAACAATCTTGATCATAAGAGCAGAGAGTACATGTTCACTGTTCATGTGCTATCTGTAAATGTTTACAGCTGTTGACTGTGTAGCTTGTATGTACAATTTTTTTTAATGTCTGATACATAACATCTCTAGACACAAATAGCTTTTGTATGACATCAGGCATGCCTGGAATTTGTTTTTCGAATTGAAATTTATATTTTGGTATTTATTGGGAAGTGTACAAATGTCTCTTTTTAATTCCTCAAATTTTTGAAAAATAAGATACCGATACCAGCCTACAATTTTATTTTTCTTGCTAATTCTGAATTATTTTTTTTTTTAATAATGATGTCATCATCAATTCAAATCCAGTTGAGTTAATTTCATTATTAACAAACAAATCCCAAGTTACAAATTTATGCTGAAATTACTTCTAAGGATGCTGCGAAAGTAGTGACGTTATTTTTGCATAATTAGCCCAACACATGCGATTTGGTTCCAAACAAATGATGATACGAATACCGTAATGGTTACATTGATCACCCGTTAACACAAAAACTAGACCATCTTTTCACCCGCTTTTGTTCTCGAACTGCAAAATGTAGTAACAGGGATCACCTCATGGATTATACACTCTTTTCCTAAACACCCGGAGTGATATTAATGCTAACTTTAGCTTCAATTGGTTTCAAGAGTTCTAAATAAATACACAATAGAATTCATTGCCCATAGACTTAGAGTATGGTAAAAATGACAACCAGGGTTTATTTGGAACCAGTGGCTCAAAGCATCCTTCACAACGAGTGATATGCATAAACTATGATGTGTCACTTTCGCAGCGCAATGAGTGTAGCAATATTTGGACATGTTGCTTCCTTTGCAAAATTCAAGATTAGAAATGCACTCCATTATTGGCAAGGATAATTGATCAATTTTTCAGGAAAAAATTAAATCTAATAAATCCCAACTTATACCTTTTTTATTATTGCCCACCTCTACTAAAATATTAAATAGATTTCAATCTCATTGTGAGCCAGAATAATTGAGCAATTTACTGTCCAAATACTCAATGTTACCTGTGAATAGACCCATTATTCAGCTCGTTATGAACCAAATTCATCGAGGCATCGGCCAAACCAGTAACAATATCCACCCCGCGTGTGACCAGACATAAAGTGCATTAATACCACTATCAATATCCAGCCAATTTGTGATCTTGTCTCTCCCTTTCACAATCAATTAAGCATGAACACAAACAAGCGCAGTCTGCAATACGAGAGCTTCAGCTGACTTTTTTCATGTGGTCCGACAATGTACGTGGCATTTCAGTGTTGATTTCCGGCACACATTTGTCCATGCTGGAGGATATGAGGATGAATGCCAACCTTGTAAAAAATGGCCGAGTTGTCAATAAAGAGTTGATTTATAGCATAAAAGCCTTTCGTCTTTTTTTAAGGCACATTTATCCAGCAATACTTGTAGGTATACAATGTACACAAGAATCAGACTACCTTTTCCATACTTGCCAACATTTGAAAACTGGAAAGAGGGACAAATGGGCACATTTTTGTCCAAAAAGAGGAACATTTCCCATTTTCCTATACTTTACTATAGGGTGAGTTTTACAAAAAGAGGAACGGATTGGTAAAAAATACCTTTTTCTTTTGCCAAAAACAGAACCGTTCCTCTTAAATAGGAACAGTTGGCAAGTATGCTTTTCATTCGTTTTGGAATTGTGGCCTTGGGAAAATGGTCAAGTCTTCATCCAAAAGTTGATTTATAGCATAAAAGCCTCAATTAGACTGCGTTCACATAGAAGTATGGTATACAGTATTTGCAATACGTCCCCAGGGGTGGTACTCATATGTTAAGTGATGAGGATAAGCCCTGTCAATTTCAAATAATGGTGCCTCCCCACTCCCCCAGGAACCTAAAGAGAATACCGTATTCCATATACTGTATACTTCAATGTGAATGCAGCCTTTTGTCCAAATACTTTGATAGCGCAATAGAGTGATGACAATGAATTACAACCTTGGTAAAATGGCCTAGTCTAATGCCATTATCCAATACATTGATTTATAGCATGAAAGTCTATGTCTTAGGCGCTAATTTGTCTATACTTTGGTAGTGCAATGTACCAGATATCGAGAGATGAGCCTGAACAACCTTGAGAAAATGGTTTTATTCAAGAGGTGATTCTTGCATAAAATCCTCATATTTAAAGGTTTAAGATTCAATCACATTTTCATCCCCCATAGCTCAACCGGAAGCAGTTCACCTTTTGATGTCAAATTAAAGTACATATTTTTCTGATTACAAATCCAAAATTTCACCTCCAAATTCTTTACAGTTTTGGAGATTTGGCATAAATTGTAAAATTGACTGGTACATGCATAAAGTGCGGGGCCGGTGACGGTAAACCGAAAAGATAAAGTCTCAAGGGCCTAATCACAGTGACGTGTTCTTCTGTACATAGAAACACTCCACCCTTAACAATAACAAGAGCCACAGGCTCAGTAACCCATGCACGAAAGCCCGTTAGCAAAAAAAA
>JXSR01S052523.1:5832-19280 GCA_000969725.1 Ophiothrix spiculata
TACAAAACCCCGCGAAATTCATAAAACAAAGTCAGTTATTTCAAAATTTACTCGATGCACCTCAAATTTTTTTTTCGGTTTTCCTCCTATAATTGCATTTTCTTTCTTTGGACCTTTTAAAAAAATAGGTGCATCGGGTAGTTTTAAAGATGACGTTCTCCATAGAATTTGTACGTGAATAGGGATTTTAAAAATCTCTAAAATTCAGTAAATTCACGAACCAGCCTCCCCCCCTGGGATTTCGTTTAGAATTGAATTCTTACTTTTTGAAAAAGCAAGGATTCGATTCTTACTATTATCCTTACCAGTGAATAAAAATTAAGCCCCCCCACCCCCCATTGAAAAAAATCGACACGTTTTTTTTAAATCTTACTATTACTCTTACCGAGCCAAACTTTTTTAAAAGGTAAGGATTCGATTCTTACCATTATCCTTACCAGTGAACTAATTCTATAGAGGGCGTAGTCAAGGTAAGGATTTTGGTAAGGATTGAATCCTTACTTTTTTTCTCTACCTAAATCGCTCCACATGTGTAGAATTCTGTATTCCTCAATGTATGCAACTTACAGTTTGATTCCAGTATATATCAATTACAATATATTCTAATTTTGTAAAGTTGGTACCTCCGCCCACACGCCTGTCTCTCATACACTTGTATGAATCGTCTTTATATTATATTATTCTCAAATGTATTTTATATTACAAAATTACACATTGTATTTTTATATTTACTCTCTGTGTGAAGTTTACAGTGGTTGATGTTCTGTTTGTTTTCACACAAATGTTTCATTGTGTTATTTTCCATAGGCTTTGAGATAATATCTGATAGCGATATACTGGACGTGACAAAGAAGGCAAAGTTAACCAAGGGAGACTTGAGGGAGCTCTTCATGGTGCTCGATCTTTCGCAAAACGAGATCGAAAATGCCGAAGCTGAAGCAGGTGTTAATAGAGTACATCTTCAAGCTGCCAGTGTCTTGCAATTTTGGCGGAAAACTAAAGGAAAGACTGCTACAAAGAGAGAAATACTCAATGCTTTGCAAACTTGTGAATTCATTGAATCCAAGGAAATCCTACAAGAGAAATGGGGATTACTAGGTCAGTGCATAAAAAACCATTGATATGCTTTTAAACAAAGACAAACGTTTGCTATAAATAAGAGCTGATAGAATATCTCAAAGACGGCTTGAAAAAGAAGTTCCATGATTGAAAATTGTTAGTGTACAACCTAGAGTATATTTACGATGATTACATTTATGCCTTTGATCAATGGTGCAATAGAGTGTTGAGTACCATTTGGAATAGAAGCATGCAGTAAACTTTAATAATCACTACATCTGCATATGTTTTTCTTTTGCAGAACCATTTACTGATCTACCCGGAGTGTACGGTAATGCAGAGCCAACTACAGCATCTGGTAAGGAAAACAAACAGTTATAGTAACAGCAGATGAAGTCAAAATCAGACTTTATCATCAACTATATTCAGCAGTTTTCATCCTGAAAAAGCTCAAGTTGAATTGATGTCAGATGTTATGATGTTTGATATTAAAGCGATACAATAAGATTTCGATCAGAAATGGTTTTGAGTAAAAACAGCTTAAAATGAAGGAATCTGACTGTCTAAAAGCATCTTAAATGTATTTTGTCAAAAAAATATTTTGCTACAGAAAAATGGATTAAAAGCACAAGCATGTTTTCCTATACTTATACACGTACGTGGAATGAAATTCGGGATTACAAGCACAAATCGTTTGGAGGGTATTTATATCTACCAAAAGCAAGCCCAATCAGCTAAAAAAGGTGTCATGGGTGATAGGTGACGCTTCATTTTTAATACTTTATAGTATTGCTTTAATTGACTTATTTTGTTTTGATAAGTCATTTTCGATCTAATTTTTTAAAATTGTAAGTTAGCAGCCTGTATTAACAAGGATTTCCTTTATATACTTTTTTATTTTTTACTTTCACCACATCCTTTAGACTTGGTTGACATCGTAGTGGAAGACCTCAAGCTTCATTACTTGAACACTCTATGCAAGAAGCAGGTGTACCCATGGAAGCCTCACGAGTACGTAGCGCTTGATAAGATTTATGTCCCCGTGACTATAGATGTCAAGATACCCGGAGCCAGAACAATCAAAGAACGACTAGTTTCCTACCAAGAACTTTTCACCGACAAACAAAAATCAACTAGATATTTACTAACAGGAAATCCCGGTCAAGGAAAGTCAACTTTTTGCGCTAAGATAGCTTTTGATTGGTCAAAAAACGAATCAGGTTCTCCGCTAAAGAACATCAAGCTTCTTTTTATTCTCCAACTAGGTTTGATAGACCATACAAGCAGTATAGAAGCTGCAATATGCTCTCAACTACTTTCTAATCATTCTCAAATAGTCGCTCAAAATTTAGGCAAAGTTATTCGTAGTTTGGGCAAATCAGTTGTTGTAGTGCTAGATGGATTGGACGAGGCTCCTCCAGATTTATTGAAACATCAAAGCATCGGCAATTTGGTCAGCACAATCACCTACACTGACCTGAGAAATTGTTGTGTTCTTGTTACCACAAGACCTTGGCGAGAGCGCGTGATCACCCAGTTCCCTGTATACACACGTTTAGAGCTTCAAAAGATGAAAAAATCTGATGTCAAGGCTTACGTACAAAAGTTCTTCAGTCAGAACGAGGATGATTTCAGTGCCGTAGCATTAGGAAAGCGTCTGGAGAGACATATCAGCGAAAACAAACTCCTCGCCGATACCTCTACCCCTTTAGTCGTACTCCTGATTTGTTGGTTTTGGATTGAAACGGAAGGAAAGAGAGATATTCCAGAAAGAATTGGAGAACTCTACGATCAGATTATTAGTCTTATGTTTAGAAGCCAAGAATATCCTGTTATGGAAAAGGTCAGTGCAGTTTTATTACGTTCTCCTGTCTTATGTTCTGCTTTGAATCGCCCATTGTACTCAGTGCTAACGCTACTTATACCACGTGAATCAAATAAAAAAAATGTGCATGGATTAAAACTGATTATGACCTTGATAAAAGCACCAAATCACACATTTCTTGTAAATGTAGTAAAGCATATTTAATAAGCTTTCAAATGCAGAAAACATTTTAGAAATCGGATGAAAAATAAAAAAGATAAGACAAATTGTGTAAGTACTTCGTAGCTTTTATCATAATGCCATAACCCGTAATTGTGATATGTATTAGACGTACTTACAAAATTGGTCATATCTTTTTTTATTTTTCATCCGATTTCCATAATTTTTTCTGCATTTGAAAGTTTATTAAATTTGTTTACTACAATAACAAGAAATTAATGATTTTGTGCTTTTATCCGTGCACAATTTTTTTTGATTCACGTGGTATACTATATAGTAATCTATAATCTGTAAATGAAAAGGAATAACAACTTAGTTTTTTAGCATATAATCTAATCTTAATCAGATCTCAAAGAAGTTTGCATTTTTTTAATAAGTTGTCCAACTTTAACTAGTAGAAATCAGAATTGTTAGATTTTGTTAGATAACAAAATGAAATTTAGCGTAGATTAAGATCTGCTGCGAGTAAAGATTCACTGCTTTAACTTATGTTGTTTTCACTTTGACTTCATTTAAAATATGAAGCATTTGATCCGAATTGGTGCATGCCGAGCTAGGAACCTTTAATGATGTTCAGCTCAAAACCCTTTTTAAGAGCATGATATTGCCAAGATTATTAGTAGCTTAATACTATCATCGTTGATATCTCGATTGCTTATTTATCATTCAGGATACAACCGTCAACCAACTGGGACAGATGGCCGTTGCAGGTTTGACACCGAGAAACACACGAATCCTGTTCACAGAAGACGAAATCAAGATACACTGTTCCAAAGAAAAACAGTTTGTGGAACAAGTGTGTGCAATGGGTATCATGTGGTATAGAAATGAAAATACTCGTACCTTGCAATTTTTCCACAAGAGTGGACAAGAGTTTTGCTCCGGTGTTCACCTTTCAAAGAATTCTCAAGAGCTATCAATCTATCTAGAAGAAATCGAGAGTGTTAAGGATGCCTTGAGTGTAGGCGTTGTTCTTGCATTTGCAGCGAGGTCAAAACATGCTGCAAAACTTATTTTGGAAAAATTGATGAAAATATTTGCCACTGAAGTACAATGCCAGATGTCACAATACTACAGATCAGAACTATCGTTTGATGAGATTCAGCCGGTCCAACAGTTTATTGAACTGTGTTTAGAATGTAACTTCGAGGCTGATGCGAAGAGTGACTTTGTTTCAGTCATGAGAGATTTATTCCCAGATGGTAAGGTGATATTTTACGGAATGTCATCTAAAGCTGCCATTTCACTTGCATACTACACGACGCACTGTAGTCCGGATGCCATTCGCGATATCACATTGCATCCCATTGCACACGCCAGTGAACCACCTAATGAATACGGGCCAACCGGTGAAATATTCAACACTGCTCTAAGGAGTATGAAGTCACTTCCTGATGAGCGAGTCAAACAAATACACGACAAGTTTAAAGCTACTACTACAGATTTACATAAGGAATGGGATCAATATAACCCTGCTTTGTTGGCAGCATATATCCCCTGCATTCAAGCATATGAAGGCCTCCCAAGTACAGCAGAAACTAATGTGTTGCCTCTCATTCGCACCTTGAAAAAGATCAAACTGGAAAGGATAGTAGTGAACAAATTCAAACTGGGAAATAACTTTGATCACATTTTGCAATTGGTCGAGGATGGTAATATGCAATCACTAATGGATCTATACGCTATGGCAACTGGGTTGACAGGACGTCAAATTACAAGACTTGCGTCATCTCTTGATAAGATGCCACTACTACGTGTTCTCAATATCTCAGAAAATGAAATAGAAGCCGGGCAAAGTATTCCAGTATTAGCTATGAATCTTAAGAAATGTACCTCACTGCTAGAGTTGTTTGTATACAAAATGTTGGCGCCAGCAGAGGAAATGGAATTGCTGGCACAAAATTTACCACCACAGCTGACGGTGTTAGATATTGCAAGCAATGGTATGAATGATGCTGTGGCAGTACATCTGATTCACAACATTCCACAGGGTTTGACGCGTCTGGATATCAATGTGTGGCACCTCAGTGTGGACAAGCACAATGATTTACTACACAAGATAGGTCACACACTGCGAGATCTGAAGGAGCTGCGCGTCTTCGAAAGCTCATTTGCAGTCCACTTGGTAAAACATGGAGGTCTAGCATTGGAAACATGCACGGATTTGCATACGCTCTTACTGCAGTCTAGCAGCGATACTTTGATTCCTGAAAATTGTGTAGAGATATTCATAGAGGGAGTCCAAGTATCAAAATCCATCAGGACTCTATGGCTGGGTGGCATAGCTCTAGATAAGAAAGGATGGGAACAATTTATGACAGTTTGTCGAGGAAGAGGACTGAAAGAATTGCAGTGAGTATAAATTACTTGTATACATATGTGATGACTAACCCCGAAAAGGGGGACTTTGCGACAGAACACTTTTCGAGAAACTGATGAAAAAAGGCAACAAAAAATAAAGAAAATTATAAAAAATTTCCAGCAGATTCTCTATTGTAAAATTTGATCGCCTTGGTCAATTTCAACAAGTAAGATGTCATTTTAAAGCTTAGAAAATGCTGAAATGATAAAATCAAAATTGATATCATCTGCAAAATTTCCCCTTTCGGGGTGCGCCATCACATATATATATATTTGACACATAGCCTTTCATAGTCTAATGAGATTGTTTGTCTAGATGTTGCATCATAATCATGTCATAAAGGAGATGGGGAAACCAAGTGTTCCAAAGAACTATGGGAAAGGTTGTCAACTTGAAATTACCAAATTAATGGTAAAAAAAAAGATTCTTACAATACTCGAATGAAAGTTCATACGTGCTGGTAGAGTATTTGAGTTATTTATCATTTATATTCATTACATATGGATGTATGAGCACTACATTTTCATATTTGCGTTCATTGCTTTTGAAGTAAAAGCGCTCTCAATTTTCACCATACGCCTATCATTTAACTTCCGTGATTGATGACCAATTCCCCGAAAAAAAGCTTAAAATGACCCTCTCACTGCAAACAGACCTCAAGGAAGGTTCTTTTCATAGTTAGATTTGTCAACGAGTGTATCAAAACTATACGAATTGTGGCCTGAACTTATCAATGTCCCGTTCGTGTCATATCAGCACAGCCCGTACAATTGATTTTTGCGACCATAACCAATGGTCTCCAACAGGCATCTGAACCATGAGGATGATCACGTGAACGCGAATCATATTAATCCTATTCCAAACCAGACTGTGTCTAAATATATTATTTTGTATGAAACCAGAAAAATCATGTAATCATGTTTGTACTGCTCTCCCTCTTTCACAGCTATTTCAGAGAGTTGCTACCCGAAGGTGTGTCCCCTGAAGAACAAGACGACTTTGTTAGCCTTCGTTAAGAAATAAGGACATTTCCTATCTAGGAAACATCGCGGAAAAATCTTCTTATATGCAAGATTCTTCATTCACACATATCTATTACATATCCAAGATTATGATTGGTTGAAGCAAATTTGGAGGTTTTTTTGATAATAAAGGAGCAGCGGCGGCATTGGTGACAGGTTAAAGATTGTGAATCGTCAATCAATTTGTAGATTCGCAACTTTGCATGCATTTCACTTGAAAAGAAGACATCAGGACCTTCCCATCATGTCGTGATTCCATTGGGATTTTTTGTATGGATTGTGATGATATGGTTTAGGGATGAATCATGCCGATGCCAAATTGGAATGAGATCCCGGATGAGGTCTGCTATGATTGTGCTATGTTCCATCCCTTCACTCTCTCATGAAAACTTGTACAAATAAACAAAAAATCCAATTGGAAGCCAGGTATGATGGGATGGTCTTTATGTTATGTCTTCTTTTATATAGAGGTGTCAAGGGGAAACACATTAAGTGGAATTTAGAACCACGATGATTAACGTTCAGTATTAATGCCATTACAAAGGTTGCGCAAACTGTCGTTCGGTCAAACCGAACGGAAAACTGGACAACGCCATTCAAAATGTGCATCCATGCATTGAATGTCTCGTAATGGCCTCACTACATGCAGACAGTTTCCAGGACTCTTGCCTAAAAAAGTTAAGTTGCAGCCAACCTTCTCAATAAACATGGTATTAATCAATGTATTTCAATTGTACACCTGAAAATAACTTCCAAGAATTTCAATAACCCTGTTGAACCCATCGTAATTAAATTGATCACAGTCTTTGTTCTTTTCAGGAGATAATCCTCCTGACAGAAACTGTCCGGGAATAGAACATGGGGCTAGAAACAGGCGTCTTTTATCAATGGAAATGGCCAATTTAAGAGGATTTAACAGTCATTAAACTTACGACACAATACACTAATATACATGTCAAGGATTGAACCACGTCATAACTTGTCAGCATGACGAATATGCAGTCGATCGAATATTTCCTGATAATAGAGGTATATTATAGATATTTCAATGACCTTGTTGAACCTATCATCATTCAATTGATTTTGAAGATGATAAGAAGGGATCATCTGCGATTTTCTCAGACAAGAAACATCTATATTACATTACTGTGTAGAATATAGGCTAGCAACAGTATGACCGCAACTTAACTTGTTCAGGCAAGAGTCCTGGAAAAAATCCTCGTGTACTGAGGCCTTAAGCCATAACGCGTATACAGCCATGTTTCCACTGTTTCATATTGCAATGAACGATTAGATCATTCAATTTATTCATGATTATTTCATATTTGAATGAAACTTGTGTCATACAAAATTTACAGACATCTAAATTAATGTTCACTCATATTGTACAATGACTTTTTCTATTCAATGTTGCATATTTGCACAGATATCTAGCGATTAATTTGGAGCTTTTGAACTTTTCTGATTTCCCATTCACTTGCGTGTTTAAGATTCTCGTCCAAAACATCAGATTTCGCAAGGGGTAAACGATGAAATTGAACCGTTTACACGTACACACCTAATGGAATTTATGAAGAAATACGGTGAAAAGGCCGTATTTGAACGATTGATTTCGTATGAAATGGAAAAACGCACGGTTCAAATTTGTTAGATAGAAATAGTAAAGCTCCTTTTAGTGTTTATATCTTAAAACACTGTAAAATAATCAGTTACGTTGCCCTCTATTGACAAGTGTCAAAAAGAGTTAGAGGCTGGAGCGATGGATGGATAGGGGGCGGAATGTCTCACTATTACACTTCTTTACCATGTTTATTCATAATCATTGATTTATCGACTTGTTTTTCACATAATTAACAAAAGAATAGTATATCTACGTTTGCACATATACTGTAATTCAGTACGGTACATTAATACGTTAAATTTTACAGCGCTCTCGTTCTTGTATACGAAAACGCGAACGGAATATTCGCAACCTGTCTATTATCTAATGTAAAACGATCCAAGGTGTGTTGAAAGATTTGAAATGCACAGACACACATTGATTTTCAAATTTTACGATTTGTCCAAGTTACATTCCCTTTTATTTTTAAATTCTATTATTAAAAATCTTTGCCATAAATCCTTTTTAATATCACAAATTATCCAAATTACAAACATTGATGTGCGTAACAACCTGAAAATCGCAAATATGGAGAAAGAAAGGACGAAAAGGTTTAATATATTGGACAAGTGCCTTTTCATATGATGATACCAACAAAGGGACGGTGATACCAACAAAGGGAACTAAGATGAAACCATATGATACCGAAATCTTGAAATAACTTCTCTGAGTTTGTGTCACTGCACTTCATATTACTTTCACGCACATGAATACATGTATTTCCTTATACGATTATTTAGCATCCTTATTTTAATTAGCTATCATGCTGTAATGTAACTGTTTAAAACGTGTTGTTTATTCTGTAAGCATAGTAATGTGTTTCAGCTGATAACGCTTTGTAGAAAAACGTTGGATTTGTCTTAATCGCTTTAATTAGTGCTAAAACAGTTAAAAACGAATAAACAACCATGTTTCTACACTTTAAAATGATGACTTAAAATGTAACTTAAATTTAATTTGTTTAACATTGGGTTTTCTTCAAACATCTAAGAGCGCTCGTACATAATGTCTATACCTTAGTACTGTCGAGTTCTAACATGGGCTTTTAAACAACAGTTTGCTTTAATTATTGATGATTCAATTCAGGAAAAAGCACATGCTGTCTTCAAAGTTCACTCCTTTAATTTCAGACCAACATTCGTATTGTTAAAACGACCCACTCGAAAACCCGACTGTTAGTCTACAGATCTTATTTGAAGATAGTAACATTAAACCGACAGCATCTTTATAAGAAAAAGAAGACCAGAGATATCTTATTTATCAGATGTCTTTGGGTTTTCAATTGAATAAGCTTGAATACATGAAACATGCCATGAGATTAAGTTAGGGGCGTACCATTATATTTCCAGGTGGAGGGGGGGGGGGAGAGGGGGCAGGAAGTTTTGTGAGAAAAAAATCCCCCTGTACAGGCAGAAGAAAAAGATCCCCCTGAGCATGGAATAGGCAGAAAAACAGTAATTTCCAAGAAAAAATTCGCCCCGAAGTGGGCGCGAAAAAGAAAAATTCAATCCCAAACCCAACTTCCTGCTCCCCCTGGAAATTTAATTGAGCGCCCCTTAGCTGTACATAATGACCATTTAGGTCTTTCCAATATAGAGGATGTAACATACAAATTCTTTCTCCGTAGTTCAGTGTAGTTTTATTCCAGAAGCTTAATACCTGCGAGATAATTACTAATTCAGACTTTCTTTGTAAGCAACAGCAATTATTTGTTAAAAGAGCCTGATCGTAAATTCTAGTGAAAAGGTTGTTGTTTCCTTGAAGTATTTGAAGAGTTTGTTTCCAAAAGGGAATAACTCCAAAATAGTGAAATGGGAGAAAAAGACACTTTTTAATTACAGGCCCATTTGACATTTATATTAATTTTGAAGGTCGTTAAATATTAGGACATATGCTAGTGACTAAAACGCAATCTGTTTGAGAAATCTGAAAGATTCCGTTTAATTGCTATTCGTCTTTGATCATTCATTTCTTCGTGGAGTTATTCCCTTTTGGAACTAAAATGGTAAACTTTAGTGGAGTTAATGCCTTTTGGAACTAAAATCGGTAATTTCATGGCAAAATTCACACAGTAAAGTATAGCAGAAAAACCCATTATCGAAACAAAAGGCTTAATGGGGAAAAGGGTTTCATACCATGAAACCAGGGTGGTAATACTGCTCATTGGTACCAATAACTCAATTTTGACAAAAAGTGGAGTTATTCCCTTTTGGGACTGGGCTCTTCATTTTATGTTGCTGTTATTTTTGCTATCATTGGGAGTGTACCATTTGCAATTCCTTAATACGTATTTAAGCTACAACCTAACAGTATCTAAAAAAGATCAGTTTTTGATGAAAACTGACGACGCCATTTTGAAGATGTTCCTGTCAGCAATAGACAAGGCTGATGTAGTATTAAGGGATTCTATATGTAAAATAAATGTGAACGTTTGTCATACAAAGTAAAATCAAGATATTAACAAGAGTTTAAACTGTGCTAAAAGAAAGTACCTGTATTTAATTGTTGAAACTTATTCCAAATGTTAGTGTTTTTATTTTGTTTTATTCAAGAACCCGTGAGGGGATTTTGGCCTCGGTCATTTTAAATCGTTGACCGTAACACACACATGTTTACATTTATCAGTAACACGCCTTAAACCTTGAAATGCCTCAAGTAAATGTGACTTAAATAAACATACAAGGCTTAATTAAACCGATGATGTCGATATTTAACCTCGCCAGTGTACGCCCTGCTTAAGTAAAACAATGTCGATATGTAATAGCCGTAATAGCATAATTAAGATTGGAGTGGTACTTTTCTATGACGCACGGTAAATACCCGGGGGTAAATATCTGAAAGTACATTTAGTGAAGTAAGGGTATTTGGATATTTGGGTGTAATCACCGATAAACTGTTAGGAGGTGGTATCTATTTTTTTTTTCTGGAAATGTAAAACAAACAAAATGTTTTGTTATGACATTTATAAAGTCTTGAAACCATGATCCGTAGTTGAAATAACCAGGAAAACCAAACACTGAGTTGAAAAAGACATGAAATTGTACATTATAATAAGCATTGATAAGCACAAGTTTAATTGTGTATAAAATCCTTTTAGAATGAAGGAAAAAGAGGTGTACTTAAAAATTGGTCATATCTAGCTTATTTTTCAGCCGATTTCAATCATTTTCCAGCATTTGAAAGAAAATTAAATTTGCTTTACTAAAACAACAACAAATTTATGAGTTGGTGCTTAAATCAAGGTCACGTAGTATTTGGCATAAGGTACCATTTCACTATATTCATATTCATATGAATGATATACTCGACTGCAGAAAAGTCGATTATTATATGATTTAAATGAAAATGAAATTAAGAAAATGTCAATGGGATTCTTGCAGGATGCTAAAAAGATTCTTAAAAAAAAACATCGAAAAACGTGATCAGATTTCAATTACTATGACCCTTGAAAGCATTTGAGAATCTTTTTTCAAAAAACTGTTCTTGAAAATCCACTCTTAAAGTTACATACCATTTTAATGCATTTAGGTCAAAAGATAATATCACCCTCTATGCCCAATGATATCGCTCAACGCTTGTTCTTTTACAACTATGTAATCCACAATTCATGTCCCCAAGGCGAATAAAATAACATAACCACAGCATCGAGCGAAAATATACAATAATTCATCGATGTTTCTATTCTTATGAAAGATATCTTCACGCTAATACACTTTATGCCTATCTCTTTTTTTCTAGTTTTGAAAAAAATTAACAAAACAGTCTGCATTTTGTTTGTGGTCTTTTTTGAACATGTCCTGTATAATAATTTGATAAAGATAATGATTCAAAGCAAAAATTATATAATGGTTGTGTTAATTTAATCAATTGAGATTGGCAATTATATAATAACACGTTGTGAGATTGACTGGAAAATGAAGTGAAATAGGCAAAACTATTTCTGCTTAAAAGTAGGCAGCAATATACTGTGAGTAGGCAATTGTTATATTATCACATGTTGTGAGATAGACAGGAATGTAGAGTGAGATAGACACTTCTATTCTCTATAATATTCTCGCAGACTTGAGTTAGGCAATTTTCATTTTGACTTTGTAGAACATTTTAGTAACTACAGGTAGGTGTCTTTCAAACTTAACAGCTGATTTATTTACAAATTCCAATTCCATAAAAATGTAGGAAAGGTAATTATTTTATTAGCGTGACGATATAGCAGATGACAGAAAAAGTAATTACTTGCCGCAATAATAGAAGATGGAATCAAGAAACATAATACCCCGAAAGGAATTTTTGCAGTGATTGTCGAAAAAACGTTAAAAGATTACAATGATCAGTTACAACTCTTTTGAACAGTGCCTGGGAAACATATTTTGCAAATCTTTTAAAATGTTTGCTCTTGAGTATCCAACCAAAGTAAGCTTAAGGCCATGAAATTGATGCTACATGTTCTTTAGGTATTTTAAAATCTTATGTAATGCTGTTGCCTGTCATTATCCCCGTGCAAACATCTATAAGCAATTTAACGGCAGAGAACTTACTTCTGCTGTGTGTGGCAGGTGTTTTTTCTTTTAGAATACTATTATCTTAATTTAAAGAGTTAGTGTTAAGAGGTAAATCGTACTTGACAATATTTCTGGTCTAGCAAAAAATCGGGAAACACGCATACACATTCACCTGCTTGTAACCGTCGTGTAATTGAAAAGTGTTTTCTAAAACTTACTTAGTCCAATAGCTACCATAAACTATACTTAATACATAGATTGTAAAAATACTGTTTTTATTAAGTGAACATGGCCAAAATATATATACATGATACTTAAAAATGTATGAAAGTAATTTAAATCCTCGATTATCAAAACTAAAACTTTACCAACAAGGAAACGAGGACGTAGAGCTGGTAAACACACACGTAAAAAGATACATGTCAGAATAACACAACACTCTGATCATGATCATGTCGACTCTCAACGTGGTGTAAACAAAGGCAACCTCAAATATGTTTCGATATCCAGGAACCCCCAACCTAAAACTATCACTTACGACTTCCCCTCAATGTATTTATGCAATCCCAGGTCATTGAACAATAAACAAGATGAATTTAGAAGTGTGGTTACGCAGAATGACTATGACGTTTGCGCAATATCTGAATCCTGGTTTAAGGCTGATAGGCCGACTGAATATCATGATATCGATGGTTACTCGCTATTTTCTAAACCTAGACCGGTCCGTGGAGGTGGTGGTGTAGCCTTATATATCAAACAAAATTTCTATGCCGAAACTATCAACATTAACATTCCAAATGAA
>JXSR01S052524.1:2029-12567 GCA_000969725.1 Ophiothrix spiculata
TAAGTATAGCATTGATTATCTTATATGCATACTACTGCGATTAAGTATAGCATTGATTATCTTATATGCATAATACTGTGATTAACACTTAAGTGGTCAAGGGGGGTCCAATATGGACCCAATATTTGGTTTTTGTGCGTCAGCGCAAAAACGCGAAGAAATTTTTCATCGCCCTTCTATGTATTTGTCTAGCTTTACCATACCCTTCACCTGGTGGCAAAAACATTTAAATCGACCCACCCCTTCCCATTCTAATTAGCATAAATAAGCATTTTCGAGGGCGCTCTTCAAATTTGTTTTGCCCATAAAATCGTAACGGAACAACTTTTCTCAAATTTTATTTCAGGAATGTATTTGTACTTATATACTGCAAATATCAGCCAAATGTTATTGAAAATTCCATTGGGAAGTGAGTTTTCAAATTTTTGGCGGGAAAATTTTATCGCGACACGGAAAATTTTGTTTTGGCCGCCATTTTGAAACGGTTTGTCCGATTTTCAAAATGTCTTCTTTGTTTTTGTTCTTTTGAATGACAGTATGAATCCACCCTGTATGGAAAATCATTATGCACAGGTTATTTACTATTGAGGTTATCGGGTAATGTTCATAGTGGGATAACAACCCCTCTAACAGAAATGATATTGCCTTAAAAATAAAACCGTTAATATTCTGCTCATATCTGAAGATACCTACCAAAATAAAAGGAAGTATCTTGATCGTAATCTGCAATGTACATACTACTTTCTTACGTTGTCAGACAGTGTTTATGTAACCTTGCGCCAGCGATATCAAATAAGATCAGTTGTAATCAATACAAATAATACTGGTGTTGCCATTTAATGACTTTCCTACTTATCAAATTAAATTGCAAATGAGGAAGCTAAAATGTCAGTAGCACAATTTATATTGATGTTTATAACAATCATGGATATAGTAGAATAATCCATGTACCAATTAAGAGTCCAATCACACAGAAAGTAAGTATGTGACCTTTTATATATCTCAAATTTGCCGTAAAGTCGGCCTTTGGACATTTTTACTTTGTCACTTATTTGGAAAGGCATCTTTATTAAGATTCAAAAAACATGAAAGTCAATCAGTCAAAGTTTACACGTGAAGCTATGCCCCAAAGGATTGAGTGGACAAAATCGCATTACAAAATGGCTGCTACACACTGTACTTGCATACCCCATGAAAAAGTCTATTCGTACAGAGGACCAAAGGCTTAACGTAAATTTCGAACCACGGAGCAAGTAGAGTAAAGTTTCTTGCCCAAGGAAACAGAGAAAGGAAGGAGAAAAAAATCGCCGCGCCCGGGACTCGAACCCACAACCCGTATATTACGAGTTATCATATATTCTCTAACTACTACAGTTTATGCAAACGATCATTTTTCTACATATAACCAATGATTTGGGACACCTTGTATCTAACTGATCAGACGCATGGATACGATTATGTTTGACACTTGAAACAGAGCTGTTTCTGAATATCTATTTTTATTTATTATCCTGAATAAGGTTGATCAATCAAGAATCACGATCGTCTGGATGAAATTCACCCGATTCCCAGGTTAACTTATGCATAGAAGCCTCGCACATGGCTGATTACTTTCGCATTTCAATTTTCTTGTTGTTATATTTTGTAAATGAAATTGCTCTCAGGCAGAGAATAACTACGTTTATAAGTCTGATACATTTCCTTATATTGAGGTCTTGACATGCACTTAATGGGGGGGGGGTCTTCTTTTGTCTGTGTCTTGTTTGTTTTTAAACCAAAAAGAAAACCTGTTGTCAGTTTATCTTGTTTTCTTACAGTATCTTTTGCCAGTGTCTTTTTTGTTTTTTAAACCGAAAAGCACACTTGTTGCCAGTTATCTCGTTTTCTGAAACATTCGTTGGTCTTTGTCTTTTCTGTTATTAACCTTGTGCCAGAACTTTCAGATTGTATGTACAGGGGGGTTCCCGAACTCAAATTATTTATTTTTTTGTCATATTCTTGTTTTGTGGGGTCTACTACATATTTTAAGTGGGGTGCGCAAAATTTTGATTTATCACACCCTCTACTAAGATACGTTCTAGTAATTTTTATTATTGAATGCTTGGACACTAATATGAAGGCTAATGTCAATAATGTATACGACATATATACTTAGAGAGCATCTTGACTAGTGTCACTAATTTATTTTGAATAATTTTGTACTTTGAATATGACTTATCGCAGAAAATTGGAGTTGTATTTAAACTTAGTCGCAAATTGCCCTGGCGAATCATTATCTTTTGTATTTTAATAATAGAATAACCTCTTTTTGAGTTTCACAAGAGATTTGCAATTGATGACATCATTTGTGGAGTGAAGAACCAAATAAGGCCGAACCATACAACCTTAAGGTATATGACCTCTTTAAAACTTTTTCAAGATGTCATATACCCCCACGTTCACCACAACCCTATTTTGTAAATTGAGAGACGTTAAAGTATCATTTTGCACTTTGCTTCCAAGCATTCTCTTGGCGCAGTCAAGCGTGACCAAGACATTTAATCACCTGTTTATCACTCAACTACAGATAAACATTCCATATGACCACTTAACTTGTGTAGGGAAGTGACCTTGACAAAGGCGGAGTCAAATCAAATTTGACCTAAAAATCACGTTTTTGACCTATATTTGTTGTTGTCCCCTTAAGGCTCTGTCACACATCCCGAAACGTACGAATAACGAACTAATAACGTACACTGGTTTGGTCATTGAAATACATGTACATCGATTACCAAACAATGTACGTTACTAGTACGTTATTCGCACGGTACGGTGATGTGTGACACCGCCTTTACCAGTACAGGAGAAAATCGATTACATTCGGAGTTCCATTACACACCCAACAAGATTACCTATCAAATCTGACCAAAAGCAACGTAAGTTTCCAGATATTTTCATCATAAATTGACCTTTACATAAAAAAAGTGGTAAAAATATTTTTATTCCAACTATATGAACAACCGTGTACACTGGTTTGGTTATTGAAATGCATGTATATCAATTACCAAACGGTGATGTGTGACAGAGCCTTTAATCACTGCATTGGCCTATTAATACAAAAACCATATATAATTGATTGATTGATTGATTGATTGATTGATTGATTGATTGATTGAAGATCAGATTTTTTTCTTATTTAGTTTGAAATGCCTTAGGAGTTAAATGCGACAAGACAAATTTGAGGCAAACGTAAATTAAGCAATGCTGTTTGTTATTTAACCTAGTTGCTTAAATAATTGCTGAGAGGCGGACCATTAGATTTCCAGGGGGAGCAGGAAGTTGGGTTCGGGGTTGGATTTGTTTTTTGCCACGCCCCATTTAGGAGCGATTTGTTCTTTCCGGAAATTACTGTTGTTTTTTTCCTATTCCATGTTCAAGGGTTTTTTTTCTTTTGCCCGTGGAGGGGATTTTTATTTTCATAAACTTCCTGCTCCCCCACCTGGAAATGTAATAGTGTGTCCCTTAACAATGTGAGATGTAATACATGAAGATATGAATCACGGAAAAATTTGGAATCAGAAAATCCATATATTTTATTTTGAGTTGCGATATTTGATAAACAAATTTTATTATTAGTGGCAATTTGTGATAAAAAGCGTCACCTAAAGTGAAAATTGGGTCGTTAATAATATTTTAACATATCATGATATCGGCTTTATGTAGTTGATAATAGTTATGGTGTCCCAAAGCCACATTTCTGCTATTTTTTCTTGATCTAGTTGTTGTTCTTGCAATGGCAGATACAAACACAAAGTAAAGCATGTGGCTTCTATGTGGCATTAGATCTGTTGATGTTGTTGTTGTTCAAATCGGCATTAGAATGGTTTTTGTTTGCTTCAATTGTGTTGTTTCTTTTGTTTTTTGTTAATAATAATACGAAAATCTATATTATCATTATAAATTGTGATCTTTAATAAAAGCAACTATAGGTCTCACCACTGTGCGTGTTTTTAGATAAAGACGATCGCGGTGTTTATTCAAGAGGGCAGTGTAACAGAATTTGTTGGTCAGTGGCGGGAAGATTTTGACAATACGCGCGTGTGGTATCTAAGCGTAAGATTTGCGCCTAATACGCAAAACGCAACGCGCACACTAGCTTTTTACGCATTGTCTTCCCGGTAAGCGTGAGATGAAATTACATGGGGTAAAATCTAAAAAACAATTTTCATTATAGGAAATGTCGAAATTCGGTTGTATAACATTGAACAGATAAAAAAAGTTAATTACACCAAGTAATCTAACGCTCGAGTTTTCAAGTTATCGTTCATTAAAAGAATAATGACGTCATCATATATGACGTCATAGCGCGCTTAGATGGTCGGTGACCCCCATTTTTTATTTTTGAATTTTGAAGTTTAGACTCTTATCTATTAACTGACAAAAAATAAAAAAAATCTACTCGTAGCAACTTATCACCGCGATCGTCTTTAAGTGATGCCATGCACATATTTATATTCAAGTTGACTTTTGTAATGAACCAAAAATAATTTCACTGACTTGACTAAGTCAACAGATACTTGCTTTTATCGATATATCAAATATTGTTTTTCTTTTTCAACCCTTTAAAACACCACAATAGAATTTAACATCCTTCATTTGCAACACTAGTATTAGTAGATAAGGGATATCTATAGATCTTATAATTATTTAATATATAATTCCAAAGTATTTTCTAATAATAAGGGAAGCTTGGAAAAGAATCAATGCCCCACTTTTTTGTATGTGATGTTAAACATTTGATGGTTTTCATCACCAAGCCTCCGTTATTGGTTATAACAAAGACTTGTTGCACCAAATATTTGATAGCTCAAAAGAACCATGGTTTGGCCCTTTAATATTGGATAGAAAATGCATTTAATTAATGAAACGACGTAGTCTTGTCGTATCAAATTTCTGGTAAAAAACTATATATACGGCCTAAGTGTGAACTAAAATTAATAATAAAGTCCCTCAATCCCTCTCCAATTTAGAAACTGATCGATGTTCGTTTCAGGCAGCGATCATATATTCGCCCTACTTAGGAGCGCATCATTAGATTTCCAGGGGGAGCAGAAGTTGAGTTCGGGGTTGAATTATTATTTTATTTTTTTTGCGTCCTGTTCAGGGCGATTTTTTTCTTGGAAATTACAGTTTTTCGCCCTATTCCATGTTCAGGGGAGATTTTTTTCTTCTGCTCATGGAGGGGGAATTTTTTTCTAAAAAATGTCCTGCTCCCCCTGGAAATCTAATGGTGCGCGTCCCTTATATGTATTTTACAAGCACTATCAAATGGGATCGGCTCTAATCTATAATAATAATGATGATGTTGCTATCTAATGACCTTTCTACTTATCAAATTAAATTGCAAATGAGGAAGCGAAATGTCAATAGCACAATTTAAAAAGACCATTTTCATATGTCCCATAATGCATCTTGAAAGTACCACAAATACGGGCATTTCTGCGCGAACAACCAAATATTACGTTGTGCGCAAATGACGTTGTGCGCAACACGTATTGATATGGCTAATTGCGCAAAAGTTCCCGGATATATACGGTACTTTCGGCCTGAATAGGAAACTAGTCTATTGAGGTTCTACCATTAGCAATCCAATCACAGAGAAAACAATATCATTTTTTTCTCGACATTATTGTCACCTGCCTCTGCAAATGTCATGTTGGGTTTTAAATCTATGACATATTTGATTTCTGAATCATTTTGAATTTTCAAACATTCTTTTTTTTTAATTAAGACAGTGGGTAATCACGGGAGAAATCGTCATATTTGAGAATTAACACTGCTGTAACATACCCTATTCACTCGTCTAATTCAACTATTTTCTATCTGACAATCTCCTTAAATTAACAAAATCCACAATTCCAAAAGTTTAACAAATAGTCATACTCTATGACTGACACTTCATTTAAATTATTTAAACAATTTTTGGCACGCTAGTATGAAAGCGCTCAACTGTAACGTTATCTAAATTCAGAAAATGAGTAGTTGAATTGGACGGGTGGATACGGTAATGGTTATCATATTTGATAATTATAGAAATATTTAAAAACAGAACTACTCCATTAGCAGTCATTAGCGATGTTCTCAACAAGAGGTCACAAACCATAACAAATTATGTTGCATTTCTGTTTCGAATGTATCACGTTTTCTAAGCTTTAATATCTATTATATTTTAAGTGAGCGTAAAATCCGTTTATGAATGGTTTATTGTGTAATACAGTCTTCATGCAACTGTGATGGCTCACCCCGAAAGATGGGACTTTGCAGATGATATCAAGTTTTATTTTATCTTTTCATCTGTTACAGCATTTTTTAAGTTTTAAACTGACTGTACGACGTGTTGAAATTGATTTAAGGCGATTTTACAACAGAGCATCTCCTGAAAATTCTAATTATTTTCTTTATCTTTAGCTGCCTATTTTGACCAGTTTCTTGAAAGTTGTTCTGTCGCAAAGCCCCCCTTTTCGGGAAAAATGTATTATTACTAATTTGCAACTATACACAATGTAGTAAGACTTAATGATAAAATACACACGTACATCAATTTAATAAATAGAATAGAGATAAAAAGAAACAAGTAATGGCGACGAGTCGACCTAAATGCAGACAATATGCCTGATAAAAGACGGGAACCTAATTTAGTGTATATCAAGACCTGGATTTAAGAGAATGTATCAGACTTATATTTTTATTTAGTTTGATGCCTGAGAGCAATTTTCAGTTACATATTGTATGCTACAAAAAGCATTTAATGCAAAGTAATCAAGTAATGCAAAGTAATCAACCATGTTAGATTTCCTATGACTATGTATGGATCAAGCTGAATTTAGATTAAAAAATGTATTGCGGCGTTATGAAAGACAACATGTATAAGGTATATTCAGTTTTACTAAATGTAAATGCATTATGTCTGTTACATGTCACACAGGAAAAAGTGAGTCATTTGATTCATTTGAGGCATAGTGTGTCAGCACACGGACTAAATGAGTCAAAATTGGGAAAAGGTTTTGTCCGTGTACTGACACACTATGAGTCAAGTGAGTTAAAAGACTCACTTTGTTTTTCTGATGACTTGTGCGATTAGTAAAAATGACATTGTACAATGTACCCATCGATTATATAAAATACAGATAAAATACGAATGATGGAGAATGGCAAGCCATAGATAAAGATCTCACTATTTAATGCAGAAAAATGCTTCAGTTTGTTTCTTATCTGGTACAATGCCTGATAGCACATTTAATTTATACATTCTAAGCTACAAAATAAGTAACAGACAAACGTAATCAACAACGTGAGATAAAATTCATTTAAGATGTGAATCATGGTGAATTTTAATTTTTCACAAAAACAAAATGTGAACAAGCGATATATCTTTTATTTATGATGACTACAGACATAGATGAACTTTCAATTCTTGCAAGGTAAATTTTGAACGTATTTTGTAGTAACTTTGTAACAAATTGGTAAGAAATATGTTTAGATACGGCTATTTTAATTCTTGGTCTCACAAATCAAGTTGCATTTTCGAGAAGCGATTTGGCGAGCATCTGGAGTAAAAGTTGGTATAGTCAATCATGGTATGAAACGTTATTTTTATGATTATTGATAATACTTTTATTATGAAAATACATCTTAAGGACAAATGTTTACTCTTTTTCTTGAACTGTAAGAATTGTAGAAAATTTGCAAATTACAGTATGACCTGTGGCCTCCATGTAGTATCAGATCGTGTTGATAATCATAAACGGCATTCAAAACGGCTGAAGCAAACGAACTTTTTATTTGCGAAACAGAAACATTGCAATTTGTTAATAATAATCATAATAATATTTATATTCTGTCAAAGTGATTTGTGATCTTTTAAAATATCAATTAAGGTCCTATCACTGTGCGTGTTTCTAGTTAAGTGCATGGTGTGAACCAAAACCATTTCAGCCATGGTTATTTTCTGACTACACTTTAAATTCACAAGATTAAAAGTTCAATCTCAATCTTTTCAAACACCGTATTTAGAAAACAATCCTTCTAGATTTAAAATTAATATTCAACGGTTTTAATCCAAAAAGGTTGTAAAATAATTGATCTTGAAGATTGGAATTTTAAATCTGAAAGGATTGATCGGGGTTGATTTTTTAATCTCTTACTAACTTTATCAATATAACAGAGCTGTTTATTCCCTATCTTTTATTTTGTGTATCATAATATTTCTCCATCTCCATTGAAATGTCAGGGATTGGATAATAACATAATTATCTTTTATAATAAATTAACCATTGAATACCACTTAAAATCTGCCCTACGAAGTTAAAACGCAGTATGCCCATAATTTGGAGATACATTGCAAGCTACTTCCTTTTCCCTTGGAGAAATCCTGCACAAATGAACAGAAGATCAATTCTTTTCCAAGTTACATAAAGTAGTATCTACTGTATCAAACATATGTACATACAGCTTTTTCGCATGGGAATGAATTGAAGTGAAATAGTATGTTTTATAGAAGTATCTGTTGTGCTTTATGAAAGCACATACTGCGTTTTTACTTTGTAAGGCAGAAATGTAGTTTTCCTATTTTTTTTTTCATACTGGGCACACATTTTTATTTTATTTTGGTAAAACAGTTCAGAAAAACTCAAAATTTGTCAATTTGAGGTGTTTTGACATCGGAAGATCTAAAAATAGCCTTTGAACTTGTTTTGGGCCAAAATATAAATTATTTTATGGTGTTTGAGTGCAAAAATAATTCACAGCCAAAAATTACGGACAATTTAGGAAAATGTTCCATTTAGGTGAATTGACATCGTTCTCAATATAACCCTAGAAATTGTTTTGGTACAAACACTTATTATTTTATGTAAGGCTTAAAAAATCTTTCATAATAGAGAATTGCATAAACAAATCGAAAAACTCAAAATGTGTCCATATATATGACCCTTGAACCATATTAACATTTTATACCCGGTGTTGTATATATTTATCCTTTAATTGCATCGCCAGTATTGTTATAGTATTAATATCCCTAATTATTTCAGGAAACCAACTGATGTCCAATTCAAGCAGCGATCATAAACAAGCACTATTTCTATAACCCTGTTCTAGCTGGGAACAGTTCTAATCAATACTAATAATGCTGGTATTGCTATCTAATGACCATACCACTTAACAAATTGGGTTGCAAATAGGAAGCTATGTCAATAACACAATTTATATTGAGGTGCTACCGTTTATAGTTCAATCACAGAGAAAACCAATATTATTTTTGGTCGTCAATTCCCCTCTGCCCTACAAAGTAAAAACACAGTATTTTCATTAAAAAAGCACAGCAGATACTTCTATTAAACATAATATTTCACTTCAATGCATTCCCATGCAAAAACGTTGTATCTACATATGTTGGATATAGCAGATACTGAAGTTTTGAAAGAGAATTGATCGTCTGCTCATTTTTGCAGCTGGGATTTCTCCAAGGGAAAAGGAAGCAACTTGCAATGTATCTCCAATGTACATACTGCATTTTTACTTTGTAGAGTAGATTATTGTCACCCGCTGTCATGAAATTTGCAAATAATGTTGGGTTTTAAATTTATAACATTTTGATAATAATAGAAACACTTAAAAGCACAACTACTCCATTGGTCTATTTTCTAAACAAGAGGTCGATAGCCGTAACAAATTTTGATGCATTAGTATTTTCAATAGCCTAGTTCAAATGTTGTGTAAATGCATAACAATGCAATTTGTAAGGTTTTGTAAAATATTCTTTAACCCATTACTGATTCTATTCACTGGAGTCATTAAGTGTAGACAAACCCCACTTGAGCGTTGTTTCTTTCACCAATTTTGCATTCTTTTAACCAAAGAATTATTTGCGCATGTGTCAAACCAGTGAATACATGCTTCCTTACTCCTATAAAAAGTACAGAATTATGATAATTCCATACATATCGATTAGGTATATAGGTTAGATATACAATCTTGCTTTTCGAATTACAGGACATGGTCCGATTGTTTCAATTTTTTTTTTTCGAACTTTTTGAGATTTTAGTACCAAATTATAGCTAAGATTTTTCTCATAACTCGTGTGAAATTTCACGGCTGAGTTATTTTCTGTTTTTGAGATATGTATGAAAATGTGTCTAATCATGGTAACCATAATTAATTTTAAACAGTAACTATAGGCGGCTCTGAAATACAATATTGCCCATAAAATCAAAACGGTTCGAACGATTCAGCTGAAATTTGAAACATAGACTTCTTTAGTGGTCATCCTTCATATGACATTGAAAACTAAATTTTGAAAAATCGGACCAAGCTCCTTTAAAAGCAGCCAATACACATGGTGAGTTAGAAAACTAGTGTATATCAAGTCCTCAATTTAGGAGAATGTATTAGACTATACTGAACGATCTATAGTTATTTTCTTATTTGTGTCCCGCCGCGGCAAAAGGGTGCAGTTGTCGTCTCCTACATGTAGCTCATTGTAGCATATCATATGTATACTA
>JXSR01S052535.1:0-19352 GCA_000969725.1 Ophiothrix spiculata
AAAGAAATTTGGAATCTCCTAGAAATTGCAGTCCAATCAATTTCATCAGTGTCTTGTGAATGTCGCAAACCTCATATAGAAGAAACAATGAGCATGATAAGGATAGCTCTACAAATGCAGCAAGTCGTTCATTCTAGTGAGCATCTACAATCAGCAAAGTCGCGGGTTCACTCTAGTATTCAAAAAACATTGAAACGAATACCATTACAGCACCTATTTGAGATTCTAGACAAAGCAATACTCACCAAGCTTCCGGAAACAAGTCTTCTTAGCGAACACATCTGCCTTCGCTTGATTCAAGAAGGAGATTCGATAAAACAACATTCAAATGAACTAATGAATGTATTATATAGAAGATATGAAGGATGGAATAAAAGCGTTGACTCGGAGCATCTTGCAGATGTTTTGGAAACTATGATTGAGATTACTTGCTGCAAAATCTTCGTGACAGACGAAACCCATTGCATCGATTCCGTCGAAATCCGTGATTTTGAATTATGCATTAAACTGATTTTAGAACATAACACACTTCTTACAATGATACTTCAAATACAACCAAATAGCAAATACACTTTTCAAGAACATTCGGGATTGAAAGCTGTGAAGGAAATTTTGAAGCAGTTACCGGAAAGGGTACATGGAGGAGATATCACTATATCTCTGTTCGACCAAATATATGAAGACCAAAGGGTATTGGACATGATACATACACTTGGATACCCTTCCATTACCGAATGGGAAGCTGCACGTAAAAAGGCAATGAAATTAAGAGCAATGTTTACAAATAACATTTCATATCTTGAGAGTTTAACACAAGGAACAATTTCTTACGTTCTGCAAACTATCAGTGTAATGAACGTTAATGACATATTGAGAGAGGTGAATAAAAGATCTCAAGACTTCTGTCATCCTGACAGAATAAAGTTATCAGAAGCAGCTAATCCGAAGTACTGGGGACCCCTTCATCCGCTTCTTGAAGAAGCAGTTGCATTGAGCCCTGTTGTTTATTCAGAAATATTTCTCAATGTATGTCGCCTGCACTTTACGAAACAAATGCCTAATCTAGACACAGGGGCAAAATCAAATGAAGCGGTATCTTCTAAAGGATGTAACAGCCCCGACACACATGTTTATGAAGATGATGATGAATCCAAGAGAAAACATATGAGTTATGCTGAATTTGCTAAGATCCTCTCCAATGAGTGCTTGGCTCACTACAGAAAGTACGGACAGATGCTTGCGATACAAGGTCCGAGTGTTTCTGTTACTGTAGTTCAAGATATTTTAGATGGAATAGAAAACGAAGAAAAATTGAAAAAAGAGATGGACTTGTTGTTGGAATGTTGCTCTCACGACCTTTCCGGAATAGTAAAGCCTGTTATGAGTTTGATCAAGCTTCCTGATATCAAGCAAAAGGCACAGCAGCTGAAGTCAGTTTTGGCAATATTTGAACTCAAAGACGATCAACATCCAATTCACAAAGCAATAGGTACGATAAGGCAATTATCAAACCATACAACATTTGCTACGCTTACCTTGCTTGAAGTCGATAATGCTGTATCAGAGATTATCAGCACAACAAAGGAGATCTCAGAAGTAGGATGGAATATTATTAGTGAATTGACCGGAGGAAAGGAACTCCTTACGTTCTTACGGACTATACTTGATGAAGATTTACGTAATCTCATTGATGCGGTAGAAGAGAGATCTGACCAGAATGTTGATGAATATACGGTGTCAGCTTTGATCGATGTGAAACGAAATCTAACGCCTCTTCTCAAGCTTCAACCTGAAGACCAACCCGAGAATCTAATGCATGCAATTGGTCAAGTCATGGACGCAGTTGACAATGGAGATACATTTTGTACAAAGATTAACACATGTGTTCACAATGTATATGGATTAAAAGATCTGTACAACAATGTTGCAAACAGGGGTGAGGTGACCAGAGAAAAAATCAGGAATGCTCTTCAGGAAGGCGTATACGAGTTTGAGATGAACAGTACTGCAGGAACATGGAAAGCACAAATGACTTTTGAAAGCAGAGACAAGCGCGTTACCTACGACCTAGATGCACTGAATGATCTACAGAGCAGAGCATTGCTTATAGTACATTCACAAAAACAGCATCAACAATTCCATCATCATCAAAATCATCAAGACTCCTTACGCCATGAGGAAGAGAAAATACGTCCAGTAAACTATGATTTGTTCATCAAGGACATCAATGCAGTAAATCAGATAGTTAAGCTCTGCATAAGCTTAATAGGTGCAGGTCACTTTGAATTCAGTAATTATACAGCTAGTGCAGAAAAAGGGAAAACGTTACAAGATATCCTAACGCACCTTCAAGACAGTCGTGACAAGTGGCAACGGGATATTGACGATGCAAGAACAAAATTTTACTTCTTAAATTTCTTCCAATCAAAACAACTTGGTTATCTTGACCAGTTTTTTACATCAAAGAGCGATGTGACGTGTGATATATTATTGCTTTTTCGTTTTCTTAACCCTAACATAGTGGTCGATTTAAGTCTCCGAGATACATGTCCAATACCAGAAGGAACTAGTATACAAAACAGACTCCTGCATCTGGGCCAGGCTTTGGATAATATCATGAAAGCACACACAACTCTCCAAAGAAGAATACCATCCTCAAGAAATGTGTCAGTACCTCACACTGAATCAAGAGTAACTCCGGGAATTGTATTTGTTGCAGAGCTTGAGGTTCAAAGTTCAAAAGCGTTACATGTACTAATGCAGCTTTACAAGAATACAAGTGGATTTTTACCCGAACCTAGTCAAGTTCTGTTTTGTAACTATAATACGACATGGGAAGAAATTTTCCTCTTACTTGAGCGTTGCAAAGGAGCCTTCCAAAACTTTCCTGAGAGAAAACTATTGTACTCAATCGTTCATGCTGATCAGTTGCAAACGGAAGCACAACTCAAACTGATAACGGAGGTTAGGAAAGTGCAAGATAATAACACGCGGTTCCTTCTCGCAATTATATGCTGTGGTGGACGATATCACCATATCATAGATCAGTTTTCACCAAATTATACACACAGATTGAGCGGAATCGACACTGTGGAACTGCAAGCATGCTTCCAAGAAGGATGGAAGGATATTCCAAGGATATTTCAGTCAAACTCGTCTGTCACCAGTGTGACATTCCTGACGTCTACTCAACCCGGATTAGGAAAAACTGAATTTGTCAAACACATGGCATCCAAAGTTAACTGTGGTGTTAATACCATGTTAGTTGCTGGGCCAATCACAAAACAAGGTCTTATTAAGCAGTTGAGAAGACAGTCAACAAAGAAACATTGTATATTACATCTGAACTGTGCACAAATGACCGATTCAAATATATTTGACTGTTTTGTATTTGAAATAACAATTGTGGGAATGTCAGTTTCCGGAACTTCAATGTGCATTTCACCTTCGCCTGTTGTTGTCCTAGAGATTGCCAATACACAGCGTGGAAAATTGCAAAATTCACTTCAAATATGCAGTGCATTCCCGAAGAAGCATATTCAGTGGTCTGGTTTTGATGACTTTATTGTAAGTGAAAACACCGAAAGTCCTGTTCAAGTTGTTTGCCATTATCTGAAAGCACTTAATAACAAAACACTTGACAAAAAGGACATCACTTTTGTTGGACCGAAGAAGATTTGTCCACTGAGTGAATCAGAATGTCGCACAATTCTGAAGCGCCATTTCAGTTCTGATACCGGTTTGTCTTACAACTTAATCGAGACCTTTCTTGGCCTGTTTTCGCAAGAATTACGAAGGATGTCGACTTCTTCATATTTCACTCAAGCAAACCTTGAAAAAATGGTCAAAAAAGAGTACAGGGGAAAACTTAGAAGTAATTTTGTGCGTGAAATGATGACTGTATGCCGAAAATTTTCTGCACGATCCGTAGATGTTTCTCAAGAAAGATTAACCATTAGCCATACTGAAGCTCAGATGGCTGAATCTCGCTTGACGACTCATGTTTCATCCGAAAGCATGGTTGCAAGGATGGAGTGTATGATAATGTGGCAAGATACCAACCATCTGTTCTTGGTATTCCATCGACAAGATTCACAGTCTGTAACACCGGTTTACCAAAACAAAACCAAAGTGCCAAGCGACATTGAGCATTTGTTTCAAACTCAGATGGGCGGACCTGATCAGTCTCTTCCAGAATACAACACAATGTCACATACCGAGCTTCAAAGGGAGCTTGAAAAAATTGTACGTAAAAGTTGCCTCCCATTTGATAAAGCAAAATTGGAAGAGCTGCAAACAGGATATGCCCTTACACCAGACAATTTCCTTAAGATGATCCTTATTTACATACGAATCCAAGCACAGATTCCTGTAATCATAATGGGAGAAACTGGTTGTGGCAAAACCAGTCTCGTTATGTACTTAGCAAGGGTTTGTGAAGTTCCATTTCAGAAGTTAAATCTTCATGCAGGAGTGACGGAAGATATGATACTGAACTTTATCGATGAGATAAATAATAGCGCTAGCCATACCGAACAGACATGGGTGTTTTTTGACGAAATAAATACATGTGACCATATTGGACTTCTGAATGAAATAGTCTGTCATCACAGATGCAAAGGAGAGTATCTACCACCGAACCTAGTTTTCATTGCAGCCTGCAATCCATACCGTCTTAGAAAAGACGACATCCATTCAGCTGGTCTTGAAATAAGAACTGACAAAACACGAGATGAAAGATCAAAACTCGTCTACAGAGTCCATCCGCTTCCAGAAACCATGATGGAATATGTCTGGGATTATGGTGCACTCAATGAAAAGGATGAGGAGATTTACATCAAGCAAATGATCGGGAAGGAGAAAAGAACATTTGTTGACTTGGTAGTGAAATCACAAAGATATATGACAAAACACAAAGGAAACTCCTATTGTGTGAGTTTAAGGGATGTCAATCGTTGTAAACATCTTCAACATCATTTTGAAGAAATGTTTCATTCGAAAAAACTGGTGCTAATACCAGGATCCAACAGAGGGGACTTTATAAATAGAAAGGATGTCAGGAGCATAGTACTTGCCCTTTGTCATTGCTATCATTCACGACTCTCTATAGCAAAGGAGCGAAGAGCTTACAGACAAGAAATTGCTTCCATTTTAGCTCGTGACAATGGATTTGCCGAAGACAAGATTAATGAGCAGCATATTGACCGTATGATGGAAGTTGAGCAATTGGATCTACTGGAACGAATGAAACAGAGACCACCTGGAACAGCTGTGAACGAAGCATTAAGAGAAAACGTCTTTGTCATGCTTGTCTCCATTCTAAACAAAATACCAGTATTCGTCGTCGGCAAACCGGGTTGCAGCAAATCTTTGGCTATGCAGCTAATCAAAAGCAACTTGAGGGGTGCAGATTCATCTGACGAATATTTCAAAACGCTTCCTCCTATTTACACTATTTCATTTCAAGGATCCAAATCTTCAACATCTGAAGGTATCATCAAAGTCTTTGACAAAGCAAAGAGATACAAAGATCATAATGACAACGTTATCCCGGTAGTTCTTCTGGATGAAATAGGATTAGCAGAGCTATCTGCATTCAATCCTTTGAAAGTATTGCACAGTCAACTCGAACCAGTGGTAGGTGAATTCCCTCCTGTTGCGGTCGTGGGCATATCTAATTGGGCTCTAGATCCTGCCAAAATGAACAGAGCAGTCCATCTGTCTCGTCCCGATCCAACTGAGCGGGATCTACAGAAAACAGCAAAATCAATTAGAAAATCAGTAAAACGTGGAGAGCATCCCGTAATAACCGACACTCACATAGAGGGATTAGCAAAGGCATATTATGAATATCAACTTAATCAACTTGACAGGCATTTCCATGGATTGCGAGACTATTATAGCTTTATCAAAGTGATTTCATCTGCCTTAGGTAAAGAGCCTGCTAATATCATAATAAATGGCCTGAGAAGAAACTTTGGAGGGATGAAATCGGATATAACGAACGTTTTAAATACATTCCTTGCAAAGGCAGAGTTGGCACCACGACCATCGGATAAGCAAAATGTCATGAAATTGATAACTGACAATATCGACGATCGTCATGCTCGTCATTTGCTGCTTATCACACGTGGGGACTCAGCTCTAAACATACTGGAACAAACCCTACAAGAAAAAGAGCACAGGATTATCTATGGAAGTAAATTTGAAAACGACAGAACAGAACAGTACAAATACCAAGTTCTCAGTGAGATCATCTTGTGCATGGAACAAGGATTGATTCTCGTGATGAAAGATCTTGACTGTATCTATGAAAGTCTGTATGATATGCTTAACCAAAGTTACACAACGGTAGGTCGCAAAAGGAACTGTCGTGTTGCAATTGGAGCATATAGTAACCCCATGTGCCAAGTACACGATAGATTCCGTTGTATTGTTATGGTCGATGAAAGAAAATTAGACCTGGCAGATCCGCCATTCCTTAACAGATTTGAGAAGCAGCCATTGACGTTTTCAGATATACAATCCACTTCAAACGAGAAAATAGTTCGTAATTTGCGACGATGGATCGATGATCTGAGCACAGAAGAAAATCCTCGTGATGCAGATGAAATATTTCTTGGTTTCAACACAGATTCGTTGTCGTCTTTGGTATACAAGCATTTGGTAACCAAGGGTAACAATGAAGATGAGATACAAGAAAATGACCACATTGAAGAATGCAAATATGACCTACTAAAGACAGCATGTCCAGATGCCATTCTAAGACTGACAAAGTCTAAACTCAGTACGTATGATGCAAACCAGGTAGAAGAAATACAGACGCCTACTTTAAATTGCCTATTCACGATGGTTTTGGCCATTTCCTACAGGAACACTTGAAATTCGTCAGAAATACAAAGGTAATCGTTTACACACACAGCAGTATTCATCTAGACTTGCAAGAATGTATCGGTGATTCAGCCGTTCGAGTTACCAAACTGAGCAACTTCAAGTCACAGTTAGATCTGTCTAATGGCTTACTACAATTTTGGAATCAGAACTGCAAGGCGTCACTTTTAGTTTTGCAGTGTATGCCATCCTTGGATGCGTCCAACATGACACTTGCGAAATGTTGCATCGATGAAATTCAAAGAGAACATCTGAAAAAACACGACGGAAACCCCATCAATGCAAAATCCGTTTGTATCGTGGTACATCTGGAACGGGTTCGGGACAGGAACCATGATAACTCTTGGCGATTCAATTTCCTCTGTGGATGGGATCAACTAACAATTGATTCCCTCGCTAGTACAGCTCCTGTTTTGGGCGATATCTATATGAAAGATATTTCAGAATTGCTTGACATGAAAGGTCTGGAGTGGCGGAGGGTTGTAGATGCTAACATGTTGCTCTGGTGCTTCAACTGTATCAAGTACACAGAGAACCCAAGGAGTGTTGATAATATTTTCCAACTGGTTCATTTGATTCTACAGTCAAAAGAAGTAATGGAAGTATTGAAATCTCAAGTTCTCAAGTATCTTAAAAATGAAGAGTTATCGCAATCATTGACGGAAAAGTGGCAAATGGAGATAGCTTTTGACAGGGAGAAACTCATGACTTGGTCAACATTTGTTGGAGCAATGCTGGAACACGTACGACATCATATTCGTCTACCATTAGCAAAGGTGATCATCTCCTTGGAAGAATCAAATGCATGGAATGGCCTCTGTGTGGATCCAGGTAATAAATTGACACTAATTCCAAGAGACCAAGAAACACATGTCTATTGGAAGGAGTGTTTCCAAGAAAGTGGGATTGCCAACATACTGCATCAATCCACTTACGATCCTCGTGGTAGTGAAACATATCCTTTGCCTCGTTCCCTTCTTGATATGAAATTCCCATTTTTCAGCATATTCAAGAAGATAATAGATGACCACTACCTGTCTCTAATCAAAGGAATGTCTGAATACGTAAACACTTCAAATGGAGATGGCGGAAGAGATTCTATCCAGTTGCAGCTTCGTACGTTGATTTCGAGAATACCGAAATTCAATCAAAACGGATACTTGACAAAACACTTGGACGAATTCATATACGACCTACTAAATATATTTTCAGAAATGTTTATCCCAAACATCGATGGCGATTTGAGAATCGAAATGCTAAGGCTTCTGTTGACACATAATCAGCATCAGGGAAACAGTGATACAGAGACAGATCCATTCCAGAGGATTACAAATGTGTACATTTTTATTCAGCGCAACCACCAGCTCATATCAGCAGAACTTCTGCTCATTTCGGAGTATAACCAAACTGGAAAAGATATAAGGCGACTACTTGAAGCACTTGGAAGTTCACAAAATCAAGTCAATGGCAAAGAGATCCCTGACAAAATTCAAACAGAAAGTCACCAGTTATCACTTAAAGTCGATGATTCTGCTACCAAAACAAACGAAGATTATCTTACAACAAATGATGAAATCCATGCAATCCTTTTGACTGACATTTGCAAAACATACATTCCTTTCAAGGAAACGCTTGATCACTTTGGAGGAATAGAACGCTGGCAACAGGCAGCAAATTCCGTGCTTAATCTTGCAAAACAGATAACGTCAAGGACATCAGTTCTAACGGACGAGGCAATGAGCTCCAGAGCAACAATATACCATTTCCTGAGCCTCTGTCGTGATTTTGCTACACTTGTCATTTCAATTAAACTCACTAACCAGAATGAGCTTTTGTCATCCTTTGCGGATCTTTCCTTACGTACCGATTATATAAATGTACTGGAAAACAAAGAAATCGTTGAATATCTTGCAGAAATAACCCGGAACAAAGAGATGAAACGTATTCCTGACGAAGAGAGACAAGAATTCATGTGCATGTGCTTCAACCTTTGCCTAGAAGCAAATCTGGATACACCGCTTCTTAGCTATATCCTGGAGACATTGTGCTCAGAATCTGGAAATATCATGAAAGGTTCAAGACCAGTGCTGCATAACATTTTAGCAGGTGACATAGAAGGCAATATTTGCGAAGAAATAATTATCAGTGGGACAGTTGATGAAGAGAATTACCCAAACATATCTGCTGTTGATGAAATGCTGAAAACGGTCGCTTATGAAAGCCCCTTTTCTGTAACCTGTTGCGACATCGTGGAAGGAGAGGCTTTCAGTGATATTTCGTGGAAACAAGTCAGAAATATTATTTCACGTGACGATTACTTGCTGAAAAATGCCATAAAATCAGCCGCAATCGTTTTTGGTTCTACATCTTCTGAGTTTGCTCAAGATGGTAAAAGCTCTATGCAATATGTATGCGCTGGGGCGTTTTTGAGAGCTTTTATGAGATGCATAGGTGATTTTTTCTACTACATTGAGGATCATAAACTCTTTCAACATCCTGAAAAACATCATGTACTTGGAACTTCAGTTTGCAGCATTTTGTCTCAAGCGTCACAACAGTCCCACTCATCTGATTTATTGTTGTATCTGCTGAAATGTATGGCAGAACATAACAACTTGTTTGAAGTATGTGAATGGCTCAAAGACGTCCCTCAGTCACTGCAATACTTGAAGGAAATGGAATTTCAACCACAGTTACGTACTTCTCGTCTTGGTTATAATCCTTTGAGCTACGTGTCAAATCACTCCAAAGTTAGGAAAGCACTATCTACATGGTTAGAACAAGGTAACGACAGAAGACTTACGGAAATGCTAGAGGTCGCAAAGTTAGATATTGAGCACCAGCTTAGCATTGTGTCTGCAGTTTCTGAGGTCTTTTACTGGTCACAGACTATAACGGAAACACGCAATACTGATCAGACAAAGATGGCCTGGCTCAAAACAAAGATTGATGAGACATTCTCTGATCCCCCATATCGCTGTTTGTTGCATCGCCTTCTAGCAATTGGGACACAAAACGACTTTTTGGATATATCACCTACAAGTGACGCCACAAGGCTTCATCAGATTTCTTTGGTTTTACATGTTGCCTGCTTACTTATGTGTGAGGATTCACAATTTTCTCTCGATGGAGGAGTATATTATCAGATGTCAGATTCACAACCTGATGATTCTCTGTATTCAACAATTGTCTTTTTCGAATGTTCGTGTGGGGTATCTATGTTTTGCAAAAACATGCACACTTCATGCATAGTGTGTCATCGAAGTTTACGTGATGTGAAAGCAGTCGAACAATCTGATACAACAACAGCTTCGCAAAAGCATATTGTCATCATCCGAAAGATATTGAATGTCATCAACAATTCTTTATCTATAGGAAAGTTGCTCTTTTATAGTAGCGGAAACGAATATGAGACACTTGATAACATTGCATCAAAAGCAGTCTCATCCGAGCTTTCTAGATCGGCATCAACAACTGACATAGTAGAATCCATTCTGACTAAATATGAACTCGAACTTGAAGGAAACTGGGCTTCATTAGCGGATATGTTAGATATGAATCTCACCAACGTTTCAGTTTTGCTTCATTGTGTATTGTACAACATCATCAATGCAAGCAGAAAAACAACCAGGATTTCATCAATCCAAGACTTTATGCGAAATGTTATTACAGACATACTTGTAGACTCAAACAGGTACATGAAGGAATACAAGCGTACCTGTTTTACAGCACAGGGCGTGCAAGACCATTCTATAGAATATCAGGTAGAAGAGCTACCTTTTCAACAAAGTGGAGGTTGTCACGCATTGAAACCAAGATTGTTTCGGAAGAGAAGATGCCCAACCATAAACAATTTTGAGATGCAAGTATTTCAAACGACATGGGGCACATCAGATTTCCCGTTCCTACGACTATTCATTCGTTTTAAGGAACAATTACAATACGTCAGACACTTACCAATACTTCTGAAATGGACTGCAGCAATATCTCGTGAATTGGGACACTCTATTCACCGTGTTCATGCCAAAGAGATGAAAATATCAACATTGATAGATGAGTCAAAATCAAGAAGAAATATAGGTGAAACAACAAGTAACTTATTTGAGGACTTCCAGAAAGCTTGGAATGACATCAGTGGTGGATGGACAACAATAACAGGATCAGGCCAAAAATTACCAACAATGACACCGGCCAAACCCGTTTTAATGTGCATTATGGATACTGGAGAAGATAAATCACCACTCTATAGCATTGTACGTGCTTTACAGAATGTTCAAAATGAGTTTTTGCAGAACGCACTTTCAATCGCAAGCTCTGTGTATTCTCCAAGTCTCAATTTCCTAGTTAAACGAGAGGGGGTCAGCACGATTCAGCGTGTAGCACTTGACAAAGCTCGGAGTGAAATCATAGATTTTCAGTGGTCCAGTAACAGTAAAATGAATAATGTTCTCCAAAACTATGACAATGATACCAATTATGGACGAGGCTGTTCCTTACATTATAACTTCATAGTAATTGAGAGAGCCCTCGCACGACTATTGGTGATGAATAAAGCTCTCCTCACAGATGGTATTGTGTTCTCTCAGTTTGTATTCTCGGACGAGGTCATCCACGCTCCATCCTCAGTTTTAGCGGATATAAACTCTCAGATCCCCCAGGAAGGTCTTAGTAAAGATGCCTTAGAATCACTAAATAGAATGATCACAGAGAGTAAGGAATCGGCAACCGCGTTACTTGAGAATTTAGAACTCATGTTTGTTCTGTTAAAGAAAACTGGAGGAGAACCTAAAGAGCTTCTTGTTCACTACATAGAACTATGGTCAACGCAACTTCCAGGATCATTCTCCAGTGACATTTTGCCTGAATCATCAAACATAAGGTTGTGCCATATAGAAGCTCTGTACAACGAGCTGGAAATTCACCTCGCGGATGGCTATATAAACTGCTTAGAAGGTGAATTAAAAAATGATCTTCAAACAGGTATGACAGATGACATGAAGTTACGCCTTAAGGGTGCAGATGTCGAGCAGATGAAATCTGCAGTTAGACAGCTTCGCTTATTCACATTTAGATACCTCCGTCCTAGTAAGAATGTAATGCCTTCAACTCGCAATGCCCATCTCCTCGCTGTTATCCAGAGAAAGGCCCGTGGAACCATAGATGTGAAGGATTTAGCCCAGCTTATACCAGACGATGTTTGTGTTCGGCACATCTTTAAGCTTCAAGAATTCATTGGAATTGAAATACAGGTAATTTCCTTTAACATACCTCAAATACAGTGAGTGAAAGTGCTTGATTCATGGCAAATGCCCCCTTTCTTCATTTTATATAAACATTTAGATATTCGTTTAATAAAACACCATCTACAAAAACCTTAAATTTGCATTTTGAATCATGGAAACTGACCAAACCAATCTCAAATTATCTTCCTTTAAATTGTACAATGTGTAGAATTTAGTATTTTGAAACCATCTATGTCATGGTATAACACCCAAATCTCGTGCATTAAATAGATGATAGCGAATGACGCAGCTCTTGAGAATATATTGTTACTTGGGTCCAAGAGCAATGTTGAAACCCAATTTGAAAACATTGATTTAGTTAAATTATGCACAAACAACACAAATTTATGTAAAGTGTTCCGTTGGAATTGCTCAGCCTGATGCTACCAGAACTCTAACACTCCATCAGTCTGGAATTTGATGGACACAGAACAATGCAGAACTGCTATATACAAAGAGGCAGAAAGAAGCGTCATGGTCAACTCCACTGCAAACAAGAGTTTGCAATGGAGCGAGCATTAGAAGACATTAGCGGATAGATGGTTTCATTTCAAATTAAATGTAAAACACCACACCCTACATTTCGTACGGTTCAAATTATGCAGCGATACATCTTCACACCATGTTCATGGGAAAATATGAATACCATTTATCTGCATATCTGTAAAATGTCCCAAAACAACTATGTTACTCTTTTGTCGTATCTTTTTATATACTATCACACAGAATAAAACGATCTATGAACACCGGCGACGTCGTCCTGACTTAGAGACTACAAATGAACAGGGAACACCTAACCGAACGATAAAGAAGAAAAGGAAACGGGTAGCTAAGATTCAGACTTAACGGTTGGTAAACTTATGAATATTATGCACTATATCCTGATTTGTTTATTTTTTTCTTTGATTAAGTGTGATTTTGCTAGTAAATCACATTTCACCAAATGAAGGCTAAGGCTAAGCAGATTTTTGCCTACTTACACGTCTCAGAATATCACAATGTTTGGCTTACATATGGATTAGAGTCTCTTGTTTATACATGAACCTTTATTTGTCATTACTCGTCCATGATCAAGATCAAAATGACGTCAACAGACTACCTATTATGGTCTCGCCTGGTAATGCATGGCTATCCTGCAACACAAACAAACCATGGATCGAGTTCTCATAGATGAGTGGAAACTAATTGTCTTTTCACGGTTCAAAAATAGTTAGGAGTAACATTTTCCTGAGCAGATGGAGAATATTTTGCCTTAAGGGCTTAACGATTCCTGAACCTACGGTATACAATTCAAAATTCTTGACTGTTCGTACATTATCAAAGGACATTAACCATCGTCTTCCTAAGGGGGGGGGGGGGGGATCCCACCCCACCCCCTAACGGATGATCGCCGATTGCACAAAAACGCAAAACCAAGCGACCCTGAGCATTTAGGTAATTGTTTGTACATCCTTTGCGGTCATTTTGATTTGGTTGCCCTCTTTGAAGTATCTAATTCATCTATTTTGTGTAATTTGGTGTCTTTTGCAATTCAGATATTGGTGACTACACCACAGTGGATGTTTTTATTTTTAAAAACGGTCATATTAAAGGCGTTCTAACTGCAGTTGTTTTCATAAGAAGCCACATATCAACGGAAATGCTGCCAAGATGTAGATATCATCTTCATTGGACCTGTTATGATTACATTGTGAACTGCAACATGTTCAAGGTATCAGTTACTAAACAAGGTATCAATTACTGAAAAAACAACACAGTGGCTTAGCCAGGATTTTCGGTTAGGGGGGGAGGGCACAACAAATAATGTTACAAATTTGCCGACTACAAAATCCATGATGTGCCAACTGAGCCATCCCCCTCCAACCCGGTTGTACTAAATGCATGCAAAAGAGAGCCAATTTGAGCCAAACATATACAAAATGTTAAACAAAATCATACAAAATGCCAATTTTCCTGGAAAAATTTGCACTATTCAATATCTTTCGGATGATAACTAAATTGTCTGAGCCGTGATTTTTGTTTTTAAAAATGTCAAAATTTGCGCCTATCTGGCGCGAATTTGGGAAAAAATTGAAAAATAAGACTCGCTTATGGTACCAAAATTTGCAAATAAAAAACCACTGTCGTGTGTGCGCATCCCTTTTAACCTTTTTTATTTATAAACCCAGGCAACTGCCTATATACAATTAATAGGATGGACTGTTCATAATTAAACAAGGTTAAACGAACAGGGGTTGGCACATTGTACATTTTTTTGTTCAGATTAAATGTTTTAAAGATTTTACCGACCAAGTGTGGGCCTGAAGAATTCCAGTCGGCAAAGATAACTGAGAAAATATAAATTTTGACGCCTGAGCTGCCTGTTTCGGCCCATGCAGCATAAGCATTTAACATCTTCAACTTATTTGTCAGTTGGTCCAAGCAAATGTGCTTTACTCCTCCTAACCCATATACTGCAAACACTTGCACTACCCTCACTAGTAACCCCCTCTCATCACCTCTCTGTTTTCTCTCCTCTTTTCTTGCCCTTTGTCCTTCTTTTTTTTTCCTTTCCTGTTTCTCTTTCTCCTCTTTCCCCTTTTTTCCTGCAGTCTCAATTTGCCAACTGGCAGTAATGTGCCGACTGACTTTTTCCCCAGCACCCCACCCCGGCCCCCCTTCTGGCTACGCCACTGAAACAACACATTTTGAAAGTTACTTAACAATTAGGCAAGCTCGGCTCGGGCAAGAGTCGTATTTATACTTTTTTGTGAGTGACCATATATATTGTGGCATATGTTTTCAGCAAGCATCCGCTAATTATCTAATATCTATTTAAATTTACATTACATCGCATATTTGATTAGGTTAATATATATTTTATAAGATCAGTAGGGATCATATAGATAATCCCAAAATGGAGTAGTTTCGATTTCCCATCATCAAACCTGCGTTATTATTAGAAAATACATTGTAAGCTATTTGAAATGTTTTACAGAGCGAATACTTGTCGCACTATATATATTATTGCCAATAAAAAGTAAATACTGGTCCTTAGCCTGCACTTGCACAACGTTTGTTGATCATATTGATGATATTAATCACGAAAAACAACTAATGATGGTAAATTTAGAATAGAGTGTATGCAATACTACGTCACAACTTGATGTCCTACACATAGTTTGTTAAAAAGGATAAGGATATTGACCCTGTGAACATATTGAAAGCTTTTCCATTGTCGATATCATGATTATATGCAGTGGTACATGTAGGTCAATAAAGTAGGCATATTGTTTTCAATAGTGTGTGAACAATCTATATGTAGGACAAATAAATACAAACCTGCGAAATTCAACCGCCTGCTTGAACACATTGTCAGCTATGGAAAGTCAAAAGTGTAGTTGAATGATCAAGCACGTGTTGCTCGTTCCGGTTTGTTTATTGCATACTCTCTATTCGATATCCAAGTAATTACGTAACTCACTCAGTTACTGGATAACGCACATTCCCTGACAACGGTCCCAGGTCAAAATTCCAGTTGATCCCAGTTGAACTGGTTTCTCTGAAACCAGTTGAACCAGTTCAACTGGTTTTTCTAACTGGTCGTAGAATTTCCGTCCCGGAAAATGGAACACTTCCAACTGGGATGATGAAAAACCTGAGTTACCAGTTGAAACCTGTTCAACTGGTTTTTCCAACTGGCCGTACACTTCCAACTTGGATGATGAAAAACCAGTTACCAGTTCAACTGGTATCAACTGGAATTTCTTTTCACTATTTTAACTATGTTTGTGTCATTAGAACTTCAATTGATGTCTCAAGCTTCGTTTACTGGGATTTCTTAATGCTTTTGCAACTGTGTTTTATTTTAGATGGTTGTCAGGTTATTTTCATACTATGAATGTATGGATCTCTTATATATATCAAAGTATCTTTGACTTTATAAATTCTGTGGTGTTAAAATTTGATTACCCAGGTCAAAATTCCAGTTGAAACCAGTTGGAAATCTCAACTGTGTTGAACTGTGCTTAACTATGTTCAACTGGATTGAACTAGGTTACAACTAGGTCCAACTGGTATTTGTTGTAGTTATGAAACCCCAGTTGATCCAAGTTGACATTTCTGAATACCAGTTGGTGTATCAACTGGATTGAACTAGGTTTCAACTAGGTCCAACTGGTATTTGTTGTAGTTATGAAACCCCAGTTGATCCAAGTTGACATTTCTGAATACCAGTTGGTGTATCAACTGGATTGAACTAGGTTTCAACTAGGTCCAACTGGTATTTGTTGTAGTTATGAAATCCCAGTTGATCCAAGTTGACATTTCTGAATACCAGTTGGTGTATCAACTGGATTGAACTAGGTTTCAACTAGGTCTCAACTGGTTTCAACTGGAATTTTGACCTGGGGTAAGTGCAATACTTTTGTGTGGTGATCATTTTGATCATGGTTCAAGACAAGAAAGCGTAATCCAGTTGTCTGGGTGATAATCGGATGACACGTAACACTTCGATACTGAATACGTATTATTGATTACGTTCCGAGTTAGACACTCATTGAACTAATTATATTTTATAACATCATGGCCTATTGTTTTTCCTCGGAACGTGTCTTTTGTATAAACTTCAGATCCTTTGTTGTTTCTGTTAGTTATGTTTATATTTGTTATTATTTCTGTAAAAAATATTTGATGCAATCTTACAAAGTGCAATAATGAGTATGTGCAATAGAATCTCAAAAATATAATGATCTTGAAAATGTTGACTTTCTGTACAAAACAAAAATAAAGCTCTGTATGAGGTGATAGTGAATGCATAATTATTTTAACAGAATGTATAAAAGAATATATTTTCAGCATTGTTTTACATTTGTTATATATAGTGTTTCTTTTTTCATATTATGGTGTATTTGTTATAGTATTTCATTTCATATTATGGTGTATGATTTTTAAAACTTTTGATTGTCTGTTTTGGATTTGAACATTTTCATGTGTAAAATGTTGTATCACTGTATAACATAAGTATTGAGTATTCTTAAATTTAAGTATCTGTTATATCTATTGTAGAAAATTTTGTGTTGGATGTGCGCGAGGTTCTGAGCGATATTGACGTGTTTGTCCATAGACTCTAGATTATGTATAATAGAGGGTTTGCATGTTGTTATCGATTGGTAGCAAACAAAATATGGCGTAGCGTATAGTCTATTCAACTATTGTAATTGACCTGCTGATAATGGTGCATTTTTATATAGTTTGGATGATCTGAAGTGGCTGGTTATGTTGAATGCACTTTAACAATCCGCCATATTTGCGGTATGATACATGCAAACCCTCTATTATAATATATGTGTGTAAAATATTTGCAGGATTACAAACCAAAGTACTTGAAGTGTTGAGCTTCCAAAGCAATTTTTCAGGTTGGGACATAATAGAGTATGCTACAAAGTACATTTTGTTGTGATCAGTTTGGAATCCAATCACGTGGGGAAATGTTCTTGTTTCTTATATAGTCTCCACCCAGAGGAGGGAGGTTTTCAGAATATCCCACAATGCATTATTCTGATACACTTAGATATAATAGGCAATGATGGTTTTCTGGACAAGGGGCTCTTAGGAATTTGAGAATTCCATTGAATAGTACTCACTCATATCTTTCCAGGGATGTGTTTCTTTTCACAATAGCCCAGTGTTTATCCACATTGCTGACACCTCAAATACGTCAGAAACCTGTACAGAAGTATAGGAGTTGAATTGGATTTGCAGGTATATTGTACAATGTTGCATTGCATCGTGGGATATTGTGAAAACCTCCTCTGGTCTCCACCAGATAACGTCCCGTTATGAAGAAATAAAATAAAATAAGTAAAATGTAGGTACATGTAGTGGCTCATGATAAAAAATACCTTGAATTGTCATTGTAAATATTGTGCTCTGAAGGCTTTTATCATGCAATCATTGCGGTACATAGGCACGGATAAATGAAATTAGAAGAAACCGTGTTGATGAAGCTAAGTAATCTTTATTGACTACACTGTAAGAAATCATCCATAAAATAAAGGTAATGCTGTATTCTAACGGTATTTCTTGTATTTCATATTGTAAGAATCAGTGGTGACTGAGCTTTCTGTCGAGACTATTTTTTCATGTCGCATGTCGCAATAATTTGTTGTCGACGTCGACATAATGTCGACATAAAGTTGATATCAAAGAGTTTGCTTTTGCGGAGAAAACGTAATAAGAGCTGAATTGCAAAACGGCTCAGAGACCATTTTTTCAAAAATGAGTTTTTGATAGATTCTAACAGACCTTTAACTTGCCCATCATCTTGGCACAAAAAATTGTTGAAAAAATCCTGCTAAGTGGGTAAAAATCCCGAAAATATTACTTTTATGCCCAAATATGGACATTGTATGACCATATTTGGGCATTATAGGGCATAATGCCCATATTTGGTAACTTTTTTTTATTAAGCATGACCTGATGTTGAAATTTGGTATTTTTAAAGTACATCATAGCCTAATGAAGAATTGAAAAAGACATTTTGCCAAAATTTAGAATATAGGTGGTTCCTAAGTTAAAATTTGATGAGTTTCCCTGCAAAACGGCTAACATCCATTTTCAGCCAAAAATCAATAGTCAATTAATAACTATTTGATGAATTATTTAAATTACACCTTATTTTTAAAGACATATTCGTACAGAATTACTAAAATCATTATCAGGAATTTTGCAACACATTTTGATGCCCTAATAGTTTTTTGCCCTTTTCTCAAAACGTGCAAAATGGATACAAGCCAAGAAAAAAGAAAAAAGAAAAACGATAATCGATCTTTCATAGATTAAAGATCATGTATAAAAAGAGTACGACTATTTCAAATAATGATGAACATAGTTATACCAGCTTAAAAGTGAAAAATGGTTCAGATATACAATAACTTCATATCGTACGTTGAACTACGTTCAAGTGAATGTACTGTTAGCATTATTATTATTGTTTGTAATTTATGTCAAATGACAAACCAGGTTAATGAGGGGTTAAACAAGGCTAGTTAATTATTAAAAAATGGTAGGTTGAGTTGATTAAGTATTATACAAAAAGAATGTATGATCAAGTGAAATCCTTACATGCCGTATCCACTCGTTAATATCATGAATATGTTGGTTATATAATGTGATAATTTGTCGAACTCTTTGAAGAGA
>JXSR01S052535.1:25704-36194 GCA_000969725.1 Ophiothrix spiculata
CGTTTTAGAAATCCCTCGTCCCTAAATCTAGTGGATGCTATTTATCATGTCCGCCACCGCCTGTGAAATCACTAGTAAAGTTATGTATAAACTAGAGACCAATATATACGCCAAAAATTGTGATATTCTGATGGGTGTAAGTAGGTAAAAACTTGCAGTAAACATGACATTCAGCCGAGCGATACGTTTTTAGGGACTGTAGCCTTAAATTATTTGAATAACTCAATTTTATGTGCAAAGTGTCTCGATATCTGAAGACCCCTACATAATCTTCAAGTATGCAGCAAGCATCCGATTAAATAAACCAATATGACCACGAGGAAGTAAATTAGTCAGTATTTCTCGAATCATAACAACGTACCAAATCTTGCTGAATATTGAAATGAACTTATGTTTGTCTATAGCCTATTGCAACAATGGCGACGCTATCGTTGCTGATGTCTACAATCGCCATTTTATACCCGCTGGGTTGGGGTGTTACTTACATTACATTGACAAGGTATACATTATGTGCCGGCCTTTTGGGGTGATTGTTCCAGGATTTTGGTATATCAATTGGGTGGTTTTCATCTAAGATGAAATCACCCAATTTTCATAAATTGGGTGCATTTGGGTGCTTTCCATTAAATTGATATGTTGATGGGTGGGTTTTTGAGCCAAAAATAGGTATAGAGATGGTCCGGCAGGCACACACCCGTGCAAAAAGACACACAAAAAATTGAAGACACCCCCTTCCCTGGGATTTTACAGTCTTGATGGTGGAGTGAGGTGCAGGATCGTGTCTTTTTGACAAAATGTTCCCATTCAATGGCAATACTCCATTCATTTTTTTCAAGAACGGCGCAATTCTACTAAAAGATACAATATTGCACCTTGATGAGATGGTGAAGGGCTTTGTACTGGCAGAAAAATAAGCGATCTATCTGAATTCAGGGACATTGTTTCTGAGATATCTAATAAAATTCGATAAGAATTATTTACATCTGGTAACACAGGACGTGATATTTAGGTCAAAGTAGACAATTCAAATGGTGCGAGTGATCTTTAATAATTATCTATATAGATTGGACAATACCAAAACTGCTGACTTGCAATGCATTTACTGATGATATAATAGTAATATAATAATAAGGGATGGTTTCAGAAACTTATCACTTTATGTTCATGTCTAGATGGCATCTTTAAAACAAAAATCAAACTGCCAAAATATGTCAAAGGTCTCAAGCACATTGCAACATTTGTTCCCAATCAGGTCATCTCATGGGCACCTTACCATGCAAACTGCAGAGTAATTAGGTACGGATTCAGGATATGGAATTCTTCAAAGAATATACAAATAATAAAAATGAAAAATAAATCATATGCAAAGTGTACTTTGCTGATGTAACTCTTCAAAAAAGCGGAATGAATGCAAATGTCTAGCATGAATGTAAATCTGAACGCTGACTTTCAATATAGAATTAAGTCTGTCTTGTAATCTACCTGCAGAGTCAATTTGCAAGCACAATACTTAGGGTTCTGCCACTCACAACTTATCCAGGCCTAATCCGGACATTTATACCCAAAACGTTTCGGAAAATATTGGTAGCTCAGAATTCACGAGACCGCTGCACGCTAAAATTATTTAAGTTATAAAATGTGTTAACCATCATGAATATATGAAGCCATTGACGCTCCTATATTTCGGGCGACATTTGAGATGGTCTTGTAACGATTGTGTTCAATATGTGTCATCGATGATTTTCAATATAGTTTTCTTCAAAGGGTCATAGTCTTTCACATTCCCGCTCGAGATCGCACCATTGTCGTGCACAAACCATTGATCACTCATTTTAACCAAACTACACATGACAATAGCTTGATTGTTTCCTGCTTTCTTGATAAGATCGGGGATCAACTCTTTCTGTGGTTTCGATTCGTCATAAAACCTCAGTGTGGGTTTTTTGAAATGGGAAATATCTGGTGCTTTGAACGAGCTTAGGGTGAAAAATACATGAGTGACTTGCTTTGGTACTAACGATAAATTCACTTTAATGAGATGCTTTCCTTCTTTTCGGAGTTTGTCTTGCCTGTCCCCAGAATGATAGATCGCTTGGTCTTCTTTCTTCATTTTTGGAGGATATCCTAGTGTCCGAAAGTCAGCAGCTCCTTCGCATGTTTTCTTGCTGAAGACTAAAGCACTAGCGTCCAGGTAATCTTTGCCTTTATCAGGCCAACCGAAAGAGATATCGAAGACAACTTTAGTCAGGGTTGGCGGTATGGCATAGAGAAGAATCAGAAGATGGATTGTATCGCCTGCTTGGACACCAAAGTCAGACAGAGGTGCTGGTTTCTCTGCGTCAACAGAATCCTACCATAAGGAGAGAGTAAAGTTAATCCATGTTATTTAAAATCAATAAGTCTTAAGAAGAATTAAACTGATAAATGGTTATTTATCAACCATTTATCATAAAAATATTGTATGCATTCCTGGTCCCATCTACTTTTTCCATGCATCAATATATATTTATCAACATTCCTCGCTGCATGCATGGTAGTCAGTCACCAACCCATTATTACATTTTATACAAAAGTGTCAATTTTAAGCCTTTAAAAATTTCAACCCTTACTCCAATCTTGTTTAAAAGCACTAAAAGGCCCGATGCAGACTCCTGTATCGTATAGAATATTTTGTTTAGAATATGCTGACGACAAAATGACGTAGGTCGTCGAATAGAACTCTGTCATAATGTCGTCAGCATAAAATATTCTAAGCAAAATATCCTATACGATAGAGGAATCTGCACCGAGCCTAAGTCTTTGCTTGATAAAATCTGCCAGATAACATATCAAACCTCAGATTAATGAAATTAGAAAAAAAAAACATTTTTTCGCGTTAACATAGTTATAACTTTTACTGTGAATGAATAAAACGGAGAAAATATATAGTTTATTGTGTTCAACGAAAGGTGTCAAATATCATGTGATACACGTTTAAAATACTTGACACTGTAGGGCCGTTTTTTATGTTCGCTTCTATGCAGCTTTCAACATACCATGGCCACATTTCTTAAAGAGTCCATTAAGTGACTGAAAACTGGCTCTCAATAGAAAATAAATAGTTAAGTGCACACTGACCTTGAGTTCTTTCCCATTGAAGAGCAAGCGCTGTTTTTCCACCTTAACATTCATCTTCTGTGAAACTTCGACTTTCAATTCATGAACGGACATCGCTGCCTTAAAATGTGTTTCCATCGCCATTCCATCCAATCTCTTTACGTAGATTTTACCTGATTTCCCTCCTTTATCAGGCGTGACTGGCATAACTACAGGGAAGAGAGTTTGCAACTCGAGGTGGCACATGCGAAGCTGATAATCTTCAACCTGGAGGTCACATTGTGAACAATTGTTGGTATCCTTGGCATGAGATGTAACGCACTAAAAAGATATAATGCAATTAATTTAGTTTTCACCAAAAAGCAATAAAAAGGAGGGAATTTTCTCTTTTTAAACAAGCAAATGAAAGCGTTAATGTGCGTAACATGTGTCAGGTTTTAACGCTAGAGAACACAATATTTTGTTTTGACGCGTAACGCAACACAATTGTTTCGGAACTGCAATATGAATGTAAGTGGTTGAAGAGGAGGATGTGTAGGTAAATGGATAGGAACTTGCTATTTTGGTAGGTAGATATCCTGTTATAGATAGTTGGTAAATAGAGATTCACGCATTTTTGAGCGACGATGTATTCACGCATCCACGTATTCGTATAACACTACGGCGGCGTCAACATTATTGAAATAAATGTTGGAATCACAATTTCCTGTTTTATAAACAAAAATCACATTTAATTTCTATAAAATTTAATTACTACACTTCGAACTTAAGTAGCGAAACGATTAATTCTTTACTACTTTTCACTGTTCATACCTAAAGCATGAATAGAGGGATATGGTCAATTTTCATGAAATTAGTGCATTTTGCAATTTTTCGTGTCTTTGGTCCATATTTTTTTACCAAGATGATTATTTGGAATAAAACCTTTATGAATTGATAGGGTTTGTTGAACTGAATTTGGACATATATAGTTTTCCATACTTTCGACTTAGTTTTCTATGAGATATCGGCCTTCAAACATCCCCACAATTGCCAAAAATCGATGTCCAAAACGCAATACCTAAATTATAAAAAATGGGGTAAAATATATACTATCTTTTGTTCTTCCTTATATTGGCATTTAATTGTTGATGACAATCATGTGTATAAATTGTATTTTGATGCCTGTTTCCACATTTTCATGATATTTTTAGATGTTTGATATCAAAAGACAATTTCCGTGAAATCCATGTTTATTACGTTATCCCCCGCGTTATCCACCAAAAAACGGTAAGTATACTAGGTAAAACTTTCATCAAGATAATAGCTATGCAACTTTTTTTGAAGTAAACAATATGTGACAATAGGAAATAAAGTTGTCTTCAGCCTATGGCAACAATTGTGAAGTCTAGAAGATGTTAAACTTTTTGAAAATTGCGACCTTTTTAAGGATGTTAGTAGTAAGCTCGAGGATAACGGAGGTGGGAACTACCGGTTTGAGGCATGATGGGTAAAATTCAAAATGGCGGAACTTCCGGATTGAGGCATGATGGGTAAAATTCAAAGGTAAGAAATTATCACGCATACCCTAACGAAAATGTTGCGTTTTTTTACCCAAAATATGGACCTTTACACCCTTTCAATCAAACCGAATTTCGTCGTACAATTATACGCAATCGAATCTTATAAGCCAATCGAATCCTTTATCGGATCCTTTATCGAATCCTTTATAAGCCCGTCCTTTATAATTTACATCGAAGAAGCAGAAAATAGTAAAACTATGTGGAGAAAGAGCAGAACAAGTCGATTCGAGTAAAAAGAGCGGAAAAGGAGTAAAAAAAGCAAATAAAGAGTAGAAAGGAGTAGAAAGAGCAGAAAAGGAGTAGACAAGGAGTAAAAAGAGCAAGTAAAGAGTAAAAAGGAGCAAGGAGTAGACTTTAGGGAGCAAGGACCAGACAATAAGGAACAGGGAGCAAGCATTGAGGAGTAAGGAGCAAGTTAAAAGGAGTAAAAAGGAGCAAGGAGTAAAGCTATGGGAGCAAGGAGCAGATCAAAGGGTGCAAGGAGCAGGTCAAAAAGTCAAAGGAGCAAGCTGTAAGAAGCATGCAAAGAGTACAAACAACGTAGTTTAATTTCTTTAATATTCTTCACTTTTATTTAACTCTTACATATAAAATACAAACGGCTTATATTTTCTGACCTGGTTTAACGGAATTTTCTAGTTTTGACTTCTTTATCTTGTACACGGTACCACTATCTGCCAGCACCAGTTTACTCTTTTCTCTTCCCCGTTCGATGGTTTTAACGTCAAATACAGAGATTTCCTCGCGTTTGTGTCTTGGAGGTAGTAGTTTTGCTTTATCGTAATCGACCAAACTAGCCCAGTCTCCATTTTGCACTAATTGACAAACGGCATATTTTCGCCTGTTGGTCTTGCTTGCACACACGGTGTTTTTCTACCAAGAGCTTTGTTCCAATAAAGAAGTGCCTATGCTGTCCCTCCAGTCCTTCTCCAGCCTGGTAAAATTGACCGTCTGACAGTCTTACCACGAGTTTTTCCGAATTATATTGCGTTACAAACCCATATCCCGTTATTTCCCGCGCAGATCCAATTGGGAGTTCGGTGAGATTGGGTAAATGTTTGTACGCTTCTATATTTTCTCTACAGATCTCTTTGACAGGTTGGGTCTTGTTGGACTCTGGTTTCTCCATTTTGGACAAACTCGTCTGCATCTCGCTATCTATTTGCGATTTTAACGTCGATGTAGCGCACTGCTCTCTTATCTTCTCAATCGCGAGATGGAACCGACAGTACACGACTACGTTTCTCTTCGACGTCCAACCCCAACCCGTTATACGCAATAAGCTGCTTGAAAAGTGTAAGATAAAGCCCGTTGCGGTATTGTTTGCGCCCTTCGACCGGGAGCAATCGCTCAATAGCATCTTCCAAATAATTATTGGAGTAACAAAGAACAAGATTCCCATTTCCATTTATATCCACGACGAGCATGTACTTTAGTCCAAATCTAGTTTGTACCTCTCGTACAGCCATTACATTGTAGGTTCCTATCTTTAGGCTCTTAAGAGGCACTACATAGTTCTTGGAGAAAACTTGGGTGTATTCGTCTAACTCCATCAATCTGTCTCTTTGTATCTCGATTTCGTTGTCGATTTCTTTCCTCATCTCGCTTATCCGTGTCACCTCGCTGTCACAGATTTCTTGTGCAAGGTCTTTCTTCGAACATTTTACCGATTTTTCTGTGGAAGGTACTTGGACGTCTAAAGTTTCAGCTCTGTGTAAGACCCCATTTGGTTTAGACCGTTTGTTCGCTGCCTGGTTCGCCATAGAGGAATACAATTGTCGTGTTTTACGATGCCCGCCTTGACTAGGAGAGATATGTTCTCCGGACTTCCCTCTCTCTTTCCATAAACGCCACACTTTTCGACTAATCTCGTAGGAAACTCGGTACTTCCATCACTCTTGTACTTAAAGTATCGTATTCCCTTAACTTCTAATAGCTTGTTTCTCCCATTTTCCTTGCTGTAGGTTAAGGCACTGTCATTTACTTCTATTACATCTATGGGCAGGTTGCCATTTAATGTCAAGTTGATCAAAGACCACATTTCCTTTTCCGACCATTTCGAGATAAGGTGACCGCTAATGTCTCTAGTTAAACGTCGTTGTAGGATAGCACCAACAGCGCAAGATTCGCTTGACGGTGGACAACTACCAGACTGTGTTGCAAACATTCGCAATAGGCTTACCATGTTTAATGGTACGGCGTAGAGTATACCAAGCTTTTGTCTACGTAGTTGGTAATAGAAAGTAGAGTTTCTTCCATAAAATCGTCATCCGGAATACCATTTTGGCAGTAAATTTTACGTGACTTCCGCGCGTGTCAGACCGCGATTTGTGCCTGCATCCCTAGCGCTAGCAAGCCTTGTATCTTTTTGGGAAACCCAGTGCTTCCAGTGTTGTCCAATAGACTCCCTTACTCCTTTACATTCCAACATCTGTACCATCTTATTGTAAATGTTGCACCTCGTAGTTATTTCTTGGATAGTTTCCATATAGGTCAAACAATTACGACCTACAAAATGGTCATTGTCGATTATGGTACGGCTCGCTTCATCCTGACTTCCCGCCTGTCGAAAGCCACGATTTTCTATTAGGAAAGCGGCTGCTTCCTCTTGGTCGAAGCTACCGATGTAATCCATAGTTACGTCGATATCTTTAAAGGAAAAATCCTCAGTTTCAAATGCTTTGGTACGAACAAATGCCAGAACTTTTTCGTATTTTTCATTGGCACATGCAATTTTGTATTCTTGTAGGAAACATTTGTTATGCTTTTCATTTTTGTCATGGTTTGTCCGTTGACGATGCGGCATAAATTCCTTGTGCGCGTTAAGTTTATCGTCTGTTAGCTTGTTGGTGGGCTTTAGTCCAATGGCTTTTACTTTGCATTTTGTTAAATTCGCTTTCCGTAGAAGATCCCGAATGATCTTATTCATCGCTCCGACGTGCATGTAACATTTCCCCCTTTCCACTTTGTAATCTGGTACAAGAATCTGCAAAATAAAGTTATCCACAAATTTCTCGGAACACGGAGAAAATCCCACTCCATCTTTCGTCCCGTACTTGTTGTAATCTAATACTCCGGTTTTGTTAAGGGCATTAAGGCGAAAAAGCCTCTCCAAAATATTACGTGCATTGGCTGCACTTCTCCCACATAAGTCACGGGCGTCCACAAACTTATCCATATCGTTCGTATAGGTTCTACTTTAAGGCAGTCTATTCCTTCGACGTGTTATTGTGCAATAGGGCAACTCTATTTTTAGCAACGTATAATTGTACGACGAGATTCGATTTGATTGAAAGGGTGTAAATGTCCATATTTTGTGTCAAAAACGCAACATTTTCGTTATGGTATGCGTGATAATTTCTTACCTTTGAATTTTTTCAAAATTTAAATTTTCCAGCCATCCGCCATTTTGAATTTTACCCATCATGCCTCAAACTGGAAGTTCCGCCATTTTGAATTTTACCCATCATGCCTCAAACCGGAAGTTCCCACCTCCGTTATCCTCGAGCTTACTACTGATGTTTATTACGTTATCCATATTTCTCAGTAACTAAGCTAGCTGCATCAATATTAATTATATGAGGTATAGATACCAGGGCTTTGATCAAAAAAATAATTCAAACTTTAACACAGATGTTTGTTTGTTAATGAGAGGTGTGAAAAATGAACAAAAATGTTTATTACGCTATTGTTTATTACGTTATCGTTTATTACGTTGGATGGGCTTCATACGTTTATTAAAGTATATGTATGTTATATAATGTTAAAAAAAAGAAAAACAATTTCTTCATTATTGTAATATATAATAATGTTTGACCAAATTCAATTATTTTGGATAACGTAATAAACATATCTGAGAACAATCTAATATTCAAACTTTGTATTATAAAAAATAATATTTACTCCAAATATCGTCTCTGATGATAATAACCGTGCGCGGTTTTCGGCAATTTAAATTTTGTATAACGTAATAAACCCTATTCTTTTGCCATCTATCTATCTATGTCGAGCGCGGTTGGAAGCCATGATGAATTTTCTCCACTGCTGTCTGTTTAGCATGAGTTTGAGAAGTTCATTTTGATCAATGCCAGAATCCTGTGCAGTGTGTAAGAAGTATTGGGTAGGTCAACCTTAGTCTTCCCTGTGCACGTGTCCCTTGGCCTTGGGTGGGCGTCCAGAACACTTGTCCAGACACTGGTTCCTCAAGCCTTCTAGCACAGTGAGCAGCAAAGTTTAGGCGGCGACCTCTCACTATTTCTGATAGTTTGGGTAAATCACCATATATTACCTCCATGGTAGGATGATCTCTCCAGTTGAGGTTTTGAACCATCATTAATAGTCTGGTGTAGCACCCATCTAACCTGGCTTCAAGTCTTTCTGTCAGTGTCCACCCTTCTGAGCCATACAACAGAATACTTTCTACGGCTGCACGGAAGAAGCTGATCTTTAACAAGTCTGGTAGATTGGATTTCCAGAGAAGGCGCATTTTGTTACAAGCTTTCCATGCGAGGGCTTTTCGGACATGAAAATCCTTTTCCGACTCATCTACCCAAGAGCCTAGGTATTGAAAGTCTTGGACCTGGTCTAGTTGACTTCCCTCTATTGTGGACAGTGCAACATCAGTCTTGATGTTATATGCCATGAATTTGGTTTTTGAAGCATTCATCATAAGACCAACTGTTGCAGCAGTATCCTCAACTCTGGTCAGCAGCTTGTTGTAATGTGTTGGATAGCAAGGCAATGTCATCTGCGAAATCTAGGTCGGTAATGACTTCTGCGCTGCAGGGTGCCTTCGACTTCTTCGAGGTGTTACTGTAAAGCCTAGCATGTCCTTGTCTTCTCTGATTGCCATTCTCGTCACATAATCGAGCACAATGATGAACAGGTAAGGTGCTAAAGTATCGCCCTGTAGCACTCCTGCTAATATATCGAAAGCCTCAGTTTCACCATCTGGTGATAACACAACTGCTTTTGTGCTGCTGTACATGGTATTGATTGCTTCGAGGATGGTATTCGGAATCCCGTAAGCAGTGAGAATCTTGAGCATTTTACCTCTGTGCACTGAATCAAAGGCCTTCTTGAAGTCTATGAAGGTGATGACACATTCAAGATTCTTGTCATTGATTCCTTCTATAAGTCTTCGTAAGGCAAGGATGTGGGAAGTAGTTGAGCGTTCAGCGCGAAACCCAATTGAGTATCAAGCGGTTGAAGATCTTTGCTGCTATGGATGTTAAGCTGATGCCCCTATAATTTGATGCCTTGCTGAGATCACCTTTCTTAGGAATTTGTACTATTCCACTTAGGGACCATTCCTGTGTATTTTTAACTCTAAGCAGCATACCATTGCAGATATCTAGTAGTATGTTGTTGAAACTACCAGATTTCCAAACCTCAGCAGGTATTTCATCAAGGCCAGAAGCTTTACCATTTGACAATTTTCTTAGTACAACCTGAAGTTCTTCAGCTGTGAAAGCTCCTCTTTCAGTTGGCAAAGTATTCTCATTGATGGTTTGGATTTCCTCATAAGAGTTGGTAGCTGAAGGTGGGGATCCTAGTAGGGTGGAAAAGTAGTCTCTCCATTCCTTACAGCGTTCTGATGAGGTGTTGCCTTTAAGGCTACCTGATCTGGTTGCTGTTCTGCCAGTTACATCATTTATCACTACCCATGCCATCCCACTCCGCCTGCTTTGAGAAGCTGATCTGATGGTACTTATTTTCTCTTGGAGATATTCCTCTTCAACACTGCTGTAGGCTTTCTCGAGTTTCTGCTTTGCCTGGTAAAACAGCTCTTTGTCACGTTCACTGTTTGATTCTGTGAACTGCTTGTGAGCA
>JXSR01S052535.1:39057-53170 GCA_000969725.1 Ophiothrix spiculata
CAAATCCGCCCCCCCCCCCCCCCAAAGTGGCCCGCGACTGCTATATCTAATACAAGAGAAAAATACTCTCGAATTATTTATCTGATATCATTGGGTATCACCTGAAATGCAGCATGTTTAGGCAGTGGTAAGTTTGTGAGTTATTATTCTTGCACATGCACATTGCTATTAAAAGAACATCAAGGAGAATCTCATTCTTATTTGGATTAAACTCTGAAAATAGTAAAACATATACAAATAAAAAATAACTTGCAAAGTCACATCATTTTAACCATATTTTTTTCTACCCAACTATTGTCCTTTTTTTTTACATAACTACACCAATTTGCTCTTTTGGTGTCTTAACCCTTTTCATTCAAAATTACATTTCAAGTAATGGACAAACCTCAGTGCTTTAAAACTATGTTTTTGAATCCATATTCAGAGACCATTAAATTGTGTCCGCGGACGGAATTCATGAAGATGCTCTAAGCTCTAATGATAATCTCTTTACCAAATGTTTACTTCATCTGGCTTCTCTGCATTTTTATCACACCAATTTGGCCCTCGCAAGAAATTAATTGAGAACCCCTGGCTTAACTGAAGCATCAGAAACATAAACAATTCCATTTTACAATGCACGAGTACAATTATTATAGCCATTGATGAGATGATTATATTGCATGATTACAGTAGAAATGGGATTCCCCGATATTTTGCAACAAGAAAAATGATTGTAGCCTTTTACTTTGTGTTTCGAAATTAATAAAGCTGTCTTTGTCGTGCTTTAAATGTACAAGTGTGGAACGCAATAAAATTTCAGGGTCACTTGAAATGTTTAGCTAACATGCAAGTTTCATTCAACATGATCTTCATGCTTCGACTTGCACCTTTACAACTAATATGACAACTAAAATAAACCCAAACTATTATTCGGGTTTTATATTTCCAGTCAGGAAAATGTTTCTTGTTCTTCTTTTATTCTATTGCAAAAACCGAAGGTTTACGTTTTAATAGAAACAATTAGGCAATTCTCACAAAATGTCATAGTATTAATAATTTGAAGAGAGGCTTTGAGTCAGGAGGGGTTGTTTCTAGTAGTTCTCTCTGCAAGTCTGAATCAAGCGGGAATTAACAAATATTCTGAGAGGGGAGCGTGGCCGAGCGGTTAGAGCACGGGTCTCGTAATACAGAGATTGTGGGTTCGAGCCCCGGGCCGGGCGGTTTTCGTCTCCTTGTTTCCTTGAGCAAGAAACTTTACTCTACTTACTCCGTGGTCGGACAGTCACTTAAAACCGTGGGTCCCCTGTACGAATAGACTCCTTCATGGGGTATGCATGTTATGCAAGTACTTGTATGATTGATTGATTGATATGATATTTTTTATTCACGCTTGTTTCCTGTTGTCCAGATATGTACTCGGTAGAGTTCATAATTATCTGGAGATCTCGCCATTGCTGCCAAGATTTCCAGATATGAACTCCATAGAGGTTTAGGTGTATACACTAGATGAACAATATTATGTTACACCAACCCAAAATTATACAGGAATTGTCAATCATAAGTGGAACGTCTGCAGTGATCAACTGATCATAAGTTGCAAAGAACAATATGAAAAACATCTATGTGTTTCCAGCTAACGTATGGAAAAACATTGCAAATTCAATCTTCCATATTATTATGCACGACTTTTGACCTAATTTTCAGAATTGATTATACATGAAAGTTCCCATTGTCTCATCGTTTCATTTCAGAATGCAGAAATGTTCACGAACATGCAATTTCAAGTACATGTATGGCTACGAATATGTGAAAACACACTATCCTGGTATTAGTATAATGAGATAGGGTTATTGAAAATGGGAAACCTGTTGCATACAATGATCACTGAGGATTGCATAATATTGCAGTAGAAAAGGAATTCCCCGATATTTTGAAACTGGTCATTTGCTTTGTGTTTCGAAATTAATGATTAAAGCTCGCCATAAACAGTTTCAATCGTCTATTCCGGGCTTCAAAATCACGTCGTCTAGTGCTAGTAGTGTACTTGTACTTAACTGAGTGTTTACCACATACCAGCTCACACATAAATTTCAAAATTATAGATATGAAACTTACCTTTGATATAGCTGGTAGTATCAGTTTAAGCCGAGTGTTATGAAGAAATTCGCCGGTGAACCCTCCACCAATTGCCAACACAAACAATCATTATTAATTGCATTAGGCTTGTGCGAGATCTACATAAATCTAAATGTGATCATGCAATTCATGCAATTTTTGTCAATTGTATTACTATTAAATAGATGCTGTTCGGGGTACTGTCGCGTTTGTGTTGTAAAGTGTTGTAGTTGAGCTCTTATAGTATACTTCAAATTCTGTTTTCTGTACATTTTGTAGACACTGCATCATGATTACATGAAGTCATTTGAGCTGAAATTATATATACTTTCAATACAAGGCCATCTGTAGTTTTGATATCCTACCTAGGGGCAGCGATAGAAGATCAAATCAAATAAAGTTCTATATAGACTTCTAATGTCACAAACAGGTCTTTACTGGCTAAATAAGAAGAATAGTAAAACATAATTGCATGCTGAAAATTTCACTTGATTCTGACCTTTCGTTGTCAAGTTTCAAGCTTTTCAGCATTTCAAAAATCCTCATAGGCCATTTTGTTGTAATTACTGCTGGAGCCCTCGACAGTGATTAGAAAATTATTCTCACTTTTCTTTCTCAAAAATGAAAGCGCATTTTAAAGAGTGGCTCGGGGATCATTGTAATATCATGATATATTAAGGATTCTTATCAGCTAAAAAAACCAATTTTAATCGAGGTTAGCTTGAGGATGAAAATTCGATCATGATTTGCTCCTTAAAGTACCTGGATCGAGTGAATATATTTGAAATCTCAAATTTCAGCTGCAAAATGTTATAGATCTTAAAATTCATGCAACTTGAGTGCGTATACTTGTAAGGGTTTCGGTCAATTCTGGACTTCACAATCTGCTTGTGCGTTATATCCTCAAGCATATTATGAGGTTGCACAATATTGGAAAAAAGAAAGAAAGAAAGGGTAAAGCTCAACTGAAGCATCAGAAACAATTCCATTTTACAATACATGAGCTTACTGAATAACTACAGTAGAAATGGGATTCCCCAATATATTGCAACAAGAATTGTTTGTAACCTTTTACACTAACTCTTCATATATACGTGCTTAAATGTACAATTGGGAATGCATTAAAATTCAAGGGTAAAAGGGTCATATGCATGAAATATTCATCATCTACCAAGTTTCATTCAGCAAGCTCTCCTTGCTTTTGACTTGCACATTTACCATGTTTACAACTAAAATAAACCCAAACTTTTATTCGGGTTTTATATTTCCAATCAGCAAAATGTTTTTTCGTTTATTCTACCGTCGTAAAAACAGAAAGTTTCCCTTTTAATAGAAACAATTAATCTTGTGAACAATTTGCCAATTCTCACAAAATACTAAGTATTAAATTAATAATTTGAAGAGAGGTTTTGTTTTGAGTCTTTTTTGAGGTGTTTTTTTTTCTAGTGGTTCATTTGCACGATAGCCAAATTTTCAGATTGATTGTGCATAAAAGTTCCCATTGTCTCATTATGTCATTTCAATATGCAGAAATGTTCATGTTTGAAGTTTTAAGTATGGCTATGGATATGTGAAAACACACTATCCCGGAATTAGTATATATTGAGATATAAGGCTTAGCTAGGGTTATTGAAAATAGGAAACCCAGTAAGAAAAATATATTCCTTGATGTCAAACAAGTACAATGACCATTGATATGACTGAAAAATTGCATTAGAAACGGGATTCCCCGATATTTTGCAACAAGACGTGTATTGGAATCAATAAAGGAAGCTGGCTCTGTCATAATTACGTGCTTAAAATGTACAATTTAAAATCGTGTTCTTGTTTGGAATATACATTCACGTTGTCATTAAAATGTCAAGGTCAAAGGCTCACTTGATATGCGAAAAAGAGTGAGGTGCAGGATTGTGTCTTTTAGACAAAATTTTCCCATGCAATGGCAATACTCCATTCATTTTTTTCAACAACGGCGCAATTCTACCAATTTATTCAATACTGGGCTCAACATGATCTCCACGTTGTTGTTTTTTCCCAAAGCTCTTCACTTACGCCTTTACAACTAAAAGGAGTAAATTTCGACCGAATGTTATAAATAAATATAAATAAAATAAATTGACACGTAAGTTTTACGTTGAAAGTCCTGTCACATATAGAGTACTTCAAAGAACCAAAAACAAAATCGAAAATTGGACAAATTTTTCAAAATGGCGGTCCAAAAACCGGTTTGTGGTGTTTTGGTACAAATTTCCCGCCAAAAATTCGAAAACTCATTTTTCAATATTTGCAAACATTTCTGAAATAAAATTTGAAAACTGTTATTTGGTTACAATTTTAGTGGCGATAAAAATTTGAAGCATTGTCTGTTCCTTTCCTGTTCTTCACGTCGTAATGGTGTACCAACAAGTGTCTACCAGCCGGCTACCAGCTCACACATAAATCTCAAAATTTTAGATATGAAACTTACCTTTTATTCTGCAGACTGTTATATGAAGAAATTGGACGATGAACTTCCAACTAATTGCCAACACAAACAAACAATATAGCAAATGTGTTGAAATATTTGCTTTTACATAAGGCCAATCGGTTAAACTATTTCGACAACAGGGAGCATTTCGGTATGACTGATCGTTATTACTTGTTTTTTTTATATGCGAGATATAAATCTAATTGTGATCATGCAACTATTTTTCTCAATGGTGCATGTAATAACAAATTTGGCTCACGTCTCATATATTTTGTTACATTTAAAAAGTGTTGTAGTCTAGAGTTTTAGCTTCTAGTTTAATTGTCTGTACTCGTATACAATTATTTGCAGACAAGGTATAATGATTACATGTAATCATTTCAGCATAATTTATCAACAATATTCCTTTCAATACAGGATCATATTTTCATATTTCACCTAGATCAGTTTGGGTAGAAACGTCCCTTGATTGTATGATAGGAATTAAAAAGGGAATTCCCGATACATGATTTGCATATTACAATTGTTCTGTTGTTTTGATACCCTGGGAACCTGGGTAGAAACCCAGGTATCGAGGTACCGATGTAAGATCAAATAAAATCCAACTAATAATAGACAATCCTAGAACCAGAAGGGGGTTAAGTAACATTGAGTACAAACTGAGAAAATGGCACAAACATCATATCATTTGTGTTGTCTTGAATGGTATTGCTGTATCTCGCAGTGACTCTTACGCATGCTCTGATCATCAAATTACCACATAACATATATTACATAACAGAATATAGAAATGAGAATTCTGTAGCAGGAAATTGACACAACTCAATTTTCAAGAATTTGTGACTTAACCTCCTTTTAGTTCTAGGGTCCTCAATTATGAACTCGGTTCATGATGAAAGACTTGAACACTTTACAGTACTTTCTAACTTAACCCGAGAGTAAAAACAATCACAATTATCATGATATTACCACCCTTCAATCCTTTAAAAGTAAGAAAGGAGCCCAAATTGCGCATCCAATCCATACGCTGGCGTAACAAGGACTTTTCAATAGTAGGGCCAAGACCATTTTGCTGGGGCGAAAAAGTTCTTGGCAGACACGTGAAGGTACATCAATTTTTTTAATGTAGCAAATTGCCAAAATTTTGCTTAAAATCATAGTAATAAATAATTCACGTGAAAATTTGTGCAATTTTGGGGCAAATTTACCAAGATTTTCTTCAACACTTTTCCAAAATGGTCGAACCTATTAGATGGAATCACTTCATTTCAATAGATATTGCAAATTCCTGCTGCAAAAACAAAGCAAAACAAAAAAGTCAATATTCATATTGCCATTGCTTTTTATCATTATGCAAATATATTGCCCCTCCCCTGGAAATATTGGAACATTCCGTGGTCATGGTATATAAAATCAGTTACTATATTTGGCCACAGACATATATATATTCATTTTGTTCAAAGTACCAGACAAAGAGCTCGACATCCACTGCGTCATATTAGTAGCTGCGTTAATGTTAAGCCTTTTAGATGAAATCATTTCTAATGACCGTAATATTACAGCATGGCTTCATCTCAAGGACGAACGGATACCCGGAGAGAGGTAAGAATAATGTTAAAGGTGAATCATTGATTGAAAAACATTTTCGGGTTCGTTATTCCACACAAAATATCTTCAAAAGTGTACATGTATACGTACAAACAGTGTCCATGCATCGAGTGCCGAGAGTTTAGTTATGTATTTTCAAATTTCCGGGTGTTTATAGATTTTGTAATATAAGTATCAATTGGATTTATTTTTGGTGTTTTTTAAGAATTGCTTATCACTTGTCATTGCAGGTATGTTTTACACTCTGGACAAGCAAGTTATCCGTTACCAATGTAGTTGCCAAGATTTATCATGAAGAAAATAGTCCAAATGAATTTAAAACAATTAACTGTCAGAGTAAAACTACAACTGATGGTGGAATCATTTGGGTGGAAACGGCATTTGACTTACCGTCTCATAAACTCTATTACAATTATGAATTGTATATCACGAATGATGGTACATCACCGCACCGTGTTCAGGAACCGAAAAGGTCGCTTCTACCGGAACAAAAATACCTTTGTGATATTTTGACCGATTCCGAATACTGTCATTTGTCCACTAATGATGTTCTTGCAGGTACTTTGTATAATCTGCAATGCTTTATCGATTGTTTCGTCGAATCAAGCATCTTAAAAACGGTATTGAGTGACTCGGAGCACATGTGGATGAATGCATGTGGTTCTAAACTGTTCACACGAGCAAATATAGAGGAGATTCGTAAATGGGCGGTAAAACAATTAGAAATATATTCGGAGGAAAGGAATCGACTAAGTAAGAAATTTACTTTTGCTGCAGTTGTATTTGGATTTATTTGTTCCTATGTGGAAAACGACAAGATTTCAATTACAAATACGAGCAACAATACCTTGCAACGAATACAAGACTCTCTTGCCACAATTTCGAGACTTGATGTAACTCCTTGGGCGGTTTGCCACCTGAAAAGAACGGGAATTGTGGTTCTTAGAAGCTTGAAAGAACTTCATTGGATTACGATTGTGGCACATCTTGGCAATTTATACTCAGATGAAGAACTTCTACAATTGCAATCAAGGGCAATATTCGAACATAAAATAACCGTGGAATATGTCATGAAACGTCTAATCCCTCGTATACATATCTTATTTGGTAGCAGTCAACCAACTCTAGAAGCTGTGCTGAAAAGGATTCCATGTTTAGAAGGCTTTGACGACAATGAAAAGATACAACTTTTGGAAATAGTAAGGAAGGATATGACGTCAATAAATCCAAGTTTACCAGTTGAAGCCAGATCAACAACATCCGGTGTTTCTCAAATGCCACCAACACATCTGCAAGAGGTAGATAAATTGAGTTTTATTAACTTTTTATTCAAAATATTATATTGCTATACATTTTACCCTAATACTTTCTTAAAGCTTCACTCCCTATATGCTCCAATGTAAATTAAATTATTCTTCATGTTAGTCAGATTGATTAGGTCAAAGGTGGCCAGCTAGAAATTATATGAGCATCGAAATTTCGCCATTTAATTGAGGACCCTAGAACTAAAAGGGGGTTAAGTCACAAAATCTTGAAAATTGAGTTGTGTCAATTTCCTGCTACAGAATTCTCATTTCTACATTCTGTACAAGTTTTGTAGTAATTTGATCATCAGAGCATGTGTAAGAGTCATTGCGAGATACAGCAATACCATCAAGACAATACAAATGATATGATGTTTGTGCCATTTTCTCAGTTTGTACTCAATGTGACATAACCCCGTTCTGGTTCTAGGGTCCTCAATTGTAGACACCCTTTTTTCTCTGACATGTCATTACAATGCACGTATCTTATACTCGAGGAAACAGAGTCCCCCTCTAACAATCAAACTGTGTTAACATAAAATTTAGTATTGTTTTCACACTTTTCAAGTAACCATAGATAAACATCAGGAAATATGCAACGACAAGTGTTAATTTACTTTGTTTCTATTCATTACATCAAATTCAGGTTAAAATTGGGCTTTGGACAGGATGCTTGACAGTGACAAACGTTCAGTTGACCATTTACGAAAATTTACCCGGTGGATTAAATGTTATTCGGAACGTTGAATGTTTGGAAGACATTACCTGTAGGAAATTATGGCAGGCAACGGTTTCAGATCTGTCAACGTCTTCATCACTTTCGTATACTTATAGTCTTGATGTAGAACAATATGGCGGAGATGTGCATGTTGCAGGACGCCTGATGAGGAAAATGGTACCTCGAAATAAACTTCTCTGCGATATTCTTACTTCGGATGAATATCAGATGTCACGGGAGGATATCTCTGAAGGACTAGAATATCACCTTCAAACATTACTTGCACATTCTTTGGATTTTCAATGCACCACTACTTCATTGAATGATTTAGAGCACATGTGGACATGTGCAGGCAGGATGACGACCGATTATGTTCATTTTGTAAGAGGTTGGTTGGAAAAACAGGTGTATGCATACTTGAACGGAGAGAATACTGAGAGAATTCTACTCTTACTTTCTATTGTGTATGGAATCATTTCCCCATATTTTAGTGACAATGTGTCTGATAAATCTCTCCTTAAAGCATTAGAACTTCAAAAGTGGCGCATTACAATTGCTAGTTTTAAACATGAAGATGCTACCGAATGGGCCATTCCCCACCTCAAAAAAGCAGGTATACATATCCTAAAACGTTTGCAAGAACTCCATTGGCTAACTGTAATAGCAAATTTTGGACACTTATACAAAACACGTGAATGTGTTTTAAACGTAATTAAATCGGGTGTTTTTAACGAACATAAAATACCTGTCGAAACTGTGACTACCTTTGTCATACCGCAGTTTATGAAATTCTACGACAGAGAGCCGGATTTATTGTCTGAGCTTTTAAGGAGGATTCCTAGATCTTGGGGATTTGAGCTAATTGAGAAACGTGAGCTTTATTATGCCGTGGAAGCAGTAAAACACCCCGGATCAATTGAACAAGCAACTGAAGCAGCTGAAAATATCGATGGAGCTAACTTTAGATCTTCTGGAGAGGTAAGACAAGACATTATTTTAATCAATAGCGAGTTTTGGGTTATTTTGTCCAAAAAATGACGACTTTTTGTCCATTTGGGGTAAAAACATTGTTTCTCCAATTCCATATAGCTTCCGATTATCAGAACTTCAAGTGAAATTTTGAGTTAACCTACATGCAATATTATTTAAACTATTGATTCATTCGTGTTGTGTTACAATCTATTTCCCTATACTAGGGCTATTTTGATCAAAAATTAATGTTTATTAATGCCTTATAAAACGTTGCTATCTGATCTTCCAAGAAAACGAATTCTAGTTCCAAAGCTAGTGACTCTAATAGACCTTTTCAAAATCCATTCGAAAATCTACGGAACATTGATCACATGGCCATTTTTTCAACCAATCACGTACAAGCTCATTAGGGACCGTTCATTATTTCTAGCTAGGGGGGGGGGGGAAAAGAGGGGGGGGGCCACATTTTTTTGTCAAGCAAAAAGGGGGGGGGGCCATGTGGTTTTTTTATCGTTGAAAGGGGGGGCCATGTGGTTTTGCAATTTTTATTGATCATTTTGACATAAAATGTACAAAATTTGCGCGCTTCGCGTGTATTTCACCTTTAAGTATAATTATTTTAGCCAAAATAATCAAATTTGTCTGAAAAAATTTGCGCGCGCTGCGCGCATTAATTTTTTAAAAATTTCCTTCAGAAATTTGTCCCCCCTAAATTTAGCCCCCCAGGAGTGAGATGCTGGTGCCGCCAGGAGTGTCTTCTTATCTTCCTATACATCAGTTATTTTGTTGCCTTCAGAACCTTACCCATGATACATACCTGCTGAAATGTTTATGATGTTTTATAATCTTAAATACATATACATTACAAAATAATTTGGATATATTTGGGCGTGTTCACACTTAAGAATTTGGTCATGACTATATTCTCGCTCGTGAGCCACTCATGACCAAACTCCCAGTGTGAACGCAGTTATAGAAAGTGTCTCGCTCGTGACTAAAAGTGACGCGCCATTAGTTTTAACGCGCAAGTTGTGTCCCAGTGTGAACGCAACTGCTAAGTTGTCTATATCTAGAGCCGCTCACGAGCGAGAATATAGTCATGACCAAATTATGTGTGACCACGCCCTTTGTTGTCAAACACGGACGGTGGGGGGGGGGTGTCATATGTTTTTTGTAAATCACAAAGGGGGGCCATGTACTTTTTTTGTAAAGAAAGGGGGGGGGGGCATGTACTTTTCCGAGGTGGTTTTCCATTTTCACCCCCCCCCCCATAGCTAGAAATAATGAACGGTCCCTTAGTATGCACGATTTTGTCAACAAAAAAGTCCGAAAAATTACTCGCATTTCAGTGCAATTAAAGTGAAAAATAAATAAAACCAGACCCATACAATATTAGATACAATAATTCTGAACAACTTTTGGCCGATGGTACCATAAGCTCACCGACATAAAGAGTGAAATTTCCATTTGAAATCGGCTGATCTGCACTGATTAAGCTTAAGATTTGAAGTTGCATCAGGGCGATCAAACTGAAAGTGACTCTGTAGTACTGACGCTAATTCCAAGTTCGAATTCGTACGCAACCAATTAACGAGAACGCGAACTTAACATTCTGGTTATTATGTTGAAGAGTCATCTTTTCTTTCGGCAATTGCTGTAAAGTGTAAAATCAGCTCCCGAATCAGCTTCGGAAATTCTCGGATAGTCGTGTTTTGAAAAGGTCGTATCCCAGGGGCCGCGTGTCAGAGCACCTCAAAATCGGACCCTAATTGTCGTATTGCCCTAAATGTCGTAATACACTAAAATTGACCCCCTAAATAGCGTAATGGACATTTGACCATGCACTTTTAAGTGGTTGGTCAAATGTCCATTACACTATTTAGGGGTCAATTTTAATCTTGAAAGTACTGTGTATCATTGATTAATTGAATGGCGTTTAACACATTGAAATGGACACTAAACAGCGCAACGCACTATTTTCTGCCTTATAAAAACAGTCTACCAGCCAACAGCAAATATTATGCTTAAAAAAAACGTTTTGTGGGCAAAACTTATTACAGCTTTCCATCCATGTGGAATCATATCCTCAAGGGGTATACATTAGCGTGTGGGTGGATGGTAAAATTAATTTTTTTGATTTAGGGGTCAAAATGACCCAAAATAGCAAAAAATCATGAAAAAATCACGAAAATGGTAAAAAAATCAGTTTTTGGCCCCAAAATGACATCTATTCAAAATCAAATCATTCATTTAAGTAAATCGAATCACAAAAACACCTGTCTACAGTATTTTGGGACTTAACTTCAATTTTGTGGTTAATTTTGACCAAAAAGAGGTCAAAAAAGGTAAAAAAATAACCCAAATTTAGTGATATTGGTATTTGTCTTCAATTCTTTTTCCAAATGTTTGTTCAACGAGTAAAAAATCACCGTGTATTATAATGTTGTGCCAAAAATCAATTAGCGTCAAATTTAATACCCTTTTTTGGCCATAATTGATCAAATTTGGCAGAAAAATGCGGAAACATGACCAAAAAGGATAAACTGTGAACTATTTTTATGAAGTCTACAATATAAGTGTCATGCAACAGTCCTTTGCACTAGCCAGGAGTAAACCAAATCTACTTTATTAGGTTCCTTATGACCCTCAAACACAATCCGAATGTACCCAAAAATAAAAACTGGTCGCAAGCGAGATTTGAATCCAAGATGGCCGCCAAAATTCCCGCCAAATACTATATTTTCATCATAATTGCCTAAAAGTATCTTGTAAAACACTTTATGTTCAAAATTATTATCGGAAAATGGCTTTTTGAGCTATTACAAATACATCTGACTTCAAATCATGTCATATGCATATTTCAAATTCAAGATGGCCACCAAAATGGCTGCCAAAATAGCCGATAAAAACGGTAACAAAAACATATGTCCAAAATATTCGATGGAAAACGGTTTTGAGGGAAACAATAGCAGCTTTTCATCTCAAATAAGGGGGTTTTTTTACGAGCATCGTACAATTTTTTTCTTCGAACGACCCCCAGGAGATATATGCGCGAGAGTTTCTAAATCTATGTATGTTCCCATCACAAGACAATTTTTACTTATGGCCTTGCGTCACAAATAGGTCCCCAAATATCATGGATCTGTTACATTTTACCCTAAAAATGGTAGAAACATGCATTTTTGCTCAATGGTAGAAACATGCATTTTTGCTCAAACTTCTTAAGGAATTTGGGAAAGTTTGGTATCATATGAAAGGTATATTAATACTTTATTTATGTATAAAAGTGAACTTCTCATGATTTTAATAAATGAAGTTATACTTGAAAAAGCAATTAGCGAACACGATGGATCGGGTGGTTGAGGCGACCCCCAAAGATAAACATATCTTATAACCTCCAGTTGGGTACATAACTTACGTAAAAAAACACCCAAAACGGGATAATAATTGAGTATCATGTTACGCTGAATTATTGATGCAGGGGGGGTGTTTTCTATTTTTAAACATTATTTTTTTATTTATATTTTTGTTCGAGGATGTTATGATTTTTTTTTTTGGGGGGGGGGGTTATTTTATTTTTTTTTAATTTTATATATTTTTTTTTTGGGGGGGGGGGTTTTTTTTTTTTTTTTTTTTGGGGGGGGGGGGAAAGAAAAATCTCGACCTTGCCCGGGCGCGAACCCACGATCCCAGCCCCGATATTTTAGAATTGCTTGGAAGTCAGACGCCTTAACCGCACACCGAAGAAGTTGGAATTTCGGAAGCCAAAAAAGAATTTATACTTGACGAATACAACATCGCCACTTGAATATATTTTCATAAATCAAATTTGAGACAAACTGTAGAGGAAACTAGGAGAATAAACGTATAAATTAATTTTAAATCAATTCCTATAATAATACGAGGGTTATTCAAAAAGTTCTACCTGTTGTATCATAACTTTTGTTATAATAAGGGTAGGTACTTGAAAATTGGCGAAAATATAGTTAAGAGTGTCACCTACTAATGGTACAATTATCATATCAGTATCTTATCTAGAGTTCTGTAGGTGATCTGAAAACCACAGTAAGTCTCGGTACACCGGAAACGATGAAATATATGCAACATTTTTAAAACTAACTCGAGTACGGTTAATTGAAAAGGCCATAATATAGCCATGTAGTATTAATATAGAGTAAAAAATTTATGAAACTTAAGAATGAACATACAATTATGCGGGATGGTTAAAAAAATTAACCAAAACAGAAAATAATGGTCATTCACAAGCATAACAATGATAAAGACAATTAGCCCCTACAGCAATAATATTAAAATCACCAGAGACGCAGCTTACGAAGAAATTGACCTCAGTGAAGCTAGATGTAAAATGGCGGCATTATATAGATTTATTTTAAAAATATTTTCATGGTAGATAGCAAGGGGAACCAAATTCAAGTTTTTGACCGATAAACATGATAAATGTGGTGTTGTAGCGTTAAGTGTTGTTTTTTGCATAAAAACGCACTTGGAAAAGTCACGCTACAGAAAAACACACTATGCTGATCTTCGTAACCTTTTGTAACAAGTTTACTTTATCAGTGAAAATTACTTGTTGGACTGTTACGTACACTTTCATTTCAAATTTGTTCTGTAACTTACATAGATTTTTTGGTATAAACATGGTTGTTCATACATAAGCTGCACATATAATTTTAGGTGTTATGTCATTAGATATTTCACCGTTTCCGGTGTACCGAAACTTACTGTGGTTTTCAAGTCACTAACAGAAATCTAGATAAGATATTGATATGATGGTTACACCATGTATAGTCGACATTCGTAGCTATATTTGTGTAAATTTTCAAGTAGTTACCCTTAACAGAACAAAAGTTATGATACAACAGGTAGAACTTTTTGAATGACCCTCGTATATCTAAATTAACCCTCAAAGAGCCGGGCTTTTTCGAC